>JAOBRC010587676.1:0-11016 GCA_027575255.1 Scolionema suvaense
TGCTATTCTGTTCTTGCATCTGATGCAAAGATTCTCTATTAAGTTTGCGGGAGTCCACTAATTATGTGACTTGTTTTGCATAGGATTGTGGTTTGATCACCTTTAGTTTGCTACTAGATAGGCCGTTTAATGGTGGAGTCAAGATTCAAATCAATTGATTTTCTTCTATTTTATAATTGGGTGTTTGTACCTTCTGCTGGCTTTCTGTAATATTTACTATTCATTCTTGCCCCAAGACCATAGCTTTTGAAAATATTATGCAAACTCCTGATGTTTTGTGTAGATAAATATTTTGAGTATATTCAGACATACAACGTTTCCCCCCGTGGATGGAATTTCCGACTTTCTTATTTTGTTTTAAATTGCAGTGCTACCTGATTTTTTACGATTTGACCTCACTTTGGTGCTGTTCTTTAAAAAATATACAGCTATCAGACTTGTTCCATGTTTTTTTCCAGTGTGTTTGTTTAGATTTGAGATTTTTTATAATATTTGTTCCACTCCTCAGTTGTCGGAATCAATTTTTCCATCCACAGCTATTCCCATCGCTACCTCTTATAATTACTTGATATTGGGTAACAGTAAAACGTGCTGAGCTATGTTCTTGACTTTTGTATCCATATGCTCTTTTATAAATTAGGTGGTTTACTGCCTCTCTTTTTATCAGTATGTGAGAGCGTCATCCAATTTGAGATCGGCAAAATTTCAGTGCAAGCTGTGATTTCCTGGGATGTATCAAGTTTGTGTCCATAAATGTCAGTGAAGTGAAGTAAGGAAAATGTGCCTGAGGATCATTCAAGAGACTAATGCAGAGGCTGTTTATGTGGAGTTTTTTTACCTGTCTTACTTTTAAAGAAGTTATATTTGAACATTTGTTAATGAGGTTAATCTGTCTATTGGTCAGTTTGTCAGTGCTCAGCACATTTTGGTATGAGTTAATGGATTTTGCCAAAATTCAGCATGTGGTTGAAAATCCTTCATTGACAAAGCCAGATTATTTTTCTTGCAAATTCTACACCTTGGGTGGCAATATATGTCCAAAAATGGTAGTTAAGGTTTTTTTGAAAAGTTGTTTCAAGATCTGTCTGCTGGTACATATCAAACAAGTGCAATTTATGAATTGGTAAGGTTTTACTACTTCTTTAATCCGTTTTTTATCAATATGTGCAAACGTTGACCAAAAATGACATCTGTCAGCAGAATCAACTAACCACCTTAACCACCTGCTCAGCTTACGATTCAGTGACTCAAATTATTATCATTATTGATGCTTTGATATGCCGACAGAAAGTAACCCACCTCCACCCCACCACCCTACCACTCCCTACTGGCACTACTTGTGATCATGGTGTGCACTACTTGTAGTCATGGTTGTGCACTATGTACCATAATTTGGTAAAACTCTTGTTTACTTCGCGTGTTGCCACTTTTTGACCCAAAATTTAGTATATGTAACCCATTTCAAAATGTACTCAAGGTGATATCAGACTATGTGGTGGCAAACGATTTTGTGAAATTTATTGATCTTTGCAGGGAAAGCTTGTTTTTGGCATGTTGCAACAAGCAAAAATCGTTAAAGGAATTACTCGGCATTCTGCAAGATAACAGCATGATTTTAATACGTTCTAGTTGTGAGAAAAATAGCTAGATGGACTTCTAAGTAAAACAGTTTGTTGGTGTGGTGGAAAGGAGATATCAATATTGTTCCCAATGTGGAATCTCGTTCTTGTCAATTCATTGTTAATTGAACCAATCAATAGGCAATAGGTGCCAATCTGTAAAAGGAAACACACTGAAAATTCTACACCTTTAAGGGATATGCCCTGGTATCCTCGGGGCATTCACGTCACCCCTAGATCTCCCAGCTGGGTATAATATTCCAGCTAATCTAGCTCATCAGGGACGGAAGCAGCAGCACATAATAAGATACTAGAAAATTCATTGTTTTAGGGTGAGTGCATTGAATACTAGCGGCTTTGCCGCTAGTCAATGGAACTGGGGGTTTGGGGGGCGTTGTGAGCCCCCCAACGGGGTATGGGACGGAGCCCCAGAAGCCTGCGCAATCTGGACAGCTTTGAGGCTAAAACCAAGGTTTTCGCAGGCGTTAAAGGAGAAAGAAAGTTGATAGAGTGTGTTCAACTGTGTGATTTCATTGTCTAATTTATATTTGCTGGCATCAGTACTTGTCAGTTGTGGGTCAGCAAAATTCACCTAAAATTGTGGAAAAGAACATGCCCAGTCCATAATTTTACATGCAAACTAATAGACAAGTAGCAAATCAATGCCATGCTTGTGAGATGCACCAGCCCAGAATAAAGAAGTTGAAAAAATAAGATGACGTCAGGACATTCTCTTGTTTTCACCAACTAGTGTCATAAGTGAACAGTTGCAAGGCGTTACCAAAAGTTTTTTGCTAAACCTGACCAAACAAATTCTGTAAAAAGTGACTGAAGATCTCCTTTAGTAATATACTGCATTTGTGTGGGGAGGTAGAGGGAAGTTTAGCTGGACACCCCAAACTATTGCAAACACCAATATTTGATTATAAATACCCAAATAAAAAACAAAACACTATTCAAGTTAACCCTATTTGCACTGGGGGGGGGGATTACCCCCCCTGGCAAACTTTCTGCGATATTTCCTGAACGGCTGAAACTTGGTGACTTTTAATATAATTTTATAGGCTATAAGATGAAATAAGAAACATTTAGAATTTTTTTCGCCTTCACAGTTTTTTAGGGACATTTTGACAGGTACCTGGACCAACTTTTACCGAAATTTTGACGTCCCGTTGCAAAAAACGCTATGAAGATGACAAAAACTGCGTAAATAGCCTATGTTTATAGAAAGTAATCAATATTTAGAGAAATTTAAAATAAATTTGAAGAAAAAAGCTTTAGTGGTTCAGATTTACGGTACGAAGAAATTTTGGTCAGTTTTTTCGAAATTTCGTATACATAGGTGGACATTTTTGCTGACGTCAGCGAAATTCGAACTTTTTAGCAAACTCTTGGGCGATTTTCTAAAAGCACACATGTTTGTGCACCTTTGTGCCAAATTTCACACTTTCACGATGCTTTGTTCAGAAATTAAGGTAGGGAGGTAGTTTGACAGTGGGTCTCTTGCAGAAAAATCTGTAGGAAATCCTGCTTTGACAGGCCAATTTTTTACTGATTGAAGCCTTTAGAATGTTCCTAATGTTTGGCTCATGAAGCACAACGTACTTATAAACTTCGTTCTTATAAACCTCGTTCTTCTAGAAAAAAAACATTTATCACTCTTACCACTCTACTTTATCCTTTTGCTCCTCTGTCCACCTCTGAAACAGTTTGCGCACTGTGTTGTCTGGCAAAAAGTTTAACACTTTCCCTTCACAAAACTATTCCTACCGTATCACGTGCACTCATGATGACATTGTATGGAAAAAATGCATTTCAATTCATGGTTTATAACTCACACCTGACTGCTTTATTGCCAGAACAAGGAAGACAGCACGGCCTTTGACCCTGCTAATTCATGAAAATATGAGCCACCTCGATCAGAACAATCGAGTATGTCGCTCATCCATGTATTTACGAAAGTGTTTTTCCGCTGTGGCGCTCCAGGCAATAAAAATCTTGTCGTACGGCCAATGAACATTCGCGAAGTATGCTTCATGATACCCGATCTGTCTAAGTTCACACAACCTTCTTGTCTAGCAAGTGGAAGAAGCTGCGTGAAAAATGGTACATGTGAGCACTGTACATACGCGAGCCATTCAACAGAACAGAGAAAATATTTGAGCCGAGTCGATTAAACATGCAAATCACACATCTCAGCATTTTGCAGGTGAGTTGATGAAACATTTCCTAAGAAGAGCATAGCAAATATATTCCCGGTATATGCCTAAGTGTGATGGTGGTATGAGCTACTCAGGCAGTTATCTCGAGTATATCTGCGTCCGTCCCTGCTCATTTTTCTTACTGGGAACAATGCCACCCAAAAAGAAGTACAGTGTTACCCTATGACGCCGTAAGGCTGGTTATTGCTAGTTATTGTTATGAAAGTTGAAGTAATTTCCATGCTGGCAAGGTCAGCTTGCTGCATGACTTACTGTCTATCCTGTGCGTAAGATGCATTTTGTTTTTGGGTATGGGAGGGCTGCAGAGAAAGTAGATTCCTATGAAACCAACAAGGATTGGTGGAATTCAAATGGTCTAATTGAAAACTGCTGATTGAATTAGTAGTCACATTGCCACAGTGAAAATTCATCATAAACATCATGTGGCTTCAAATCAGAAAAAATTCATGTGCTCTGAAGAGCTGTTTTGTTGATACACTGTGTTGATTTATCAAATAATGCCTGCAACTATTTCTTATAGTATTTCAATATTGGCTCTCAGAGTTTCATGATAGTTAAATAGAGTTCCCCTGATTAATGCTACTGATGAACGCAAGCATATTCTCACCTGGGAGAACAGAACAAACACAATTCGATTTGTAAGCTATAACTCTGCCTATGCATACCCAATTGATGTTGCTTGTCCTAATGATAACAAGATGGAACATCCAAGCAATGTTCCCATGACTCTGCTTATTTCCTAAAGCTTAGCCTTATATGCAAAATGTTTACTGTCAACATTGGCAAAATGCTAAGGATGTACTAGTTGCATACTGACAGAGAATGAAGTCGGACTGTTTCTTATCTTACCAGATGAACTGTGAGTGATATTCTCTTCCTGCGGGATTAGCTGTTCGAGCTGACAAGTCTGAACCTTTCAATTGCAGCAGCTGTTTGTTGCGTAAAACCATTAGGTAATGTGTGTGATGTGTTACATAGTCACAGAGCTGTTATGGTGTTGCTGTGAGGATGGGTAAGAGAACGCTCTCCTATTGCCCTCTGTCTTAAATAAGAATCAGTCTGAGAAATGAACAGTTTAAAGTGAGAAAATATGTTCAGCTATACTTGGATGTTGCGTACTATATCATTCTGCAATTCCTCTGTTTTAATTCATACATGCAATTCGTTTTTCTCGCAGAGATGAAGGACATTTTGTCTACATACGCACTTTATTTACATAAAAAAATCATGGCATGGGTCCATAGTGCATAAATTGTGATTTGACATGCTCTAACCATTCATTGTTGGGCCATTGTTTATATAAGGACTGTAGAACAACGACGTAGTTGGATAGTCAGACATTTTCCTGCCTTCACATTCCGTGATTATACTGTATTCCACTCTGAAAATATTGAGGGAAGTTATATTTCCCTAGCTTTGTTTCTGTCGGGAAAGCTCATTCTAAGTAGGGTTTAGAGGTGGGGTTGGATCTTGATGTATTGTGTTATACATGCTGAGTATACTGCATACTGCCAAGTTTTAATAAGCATTGTTCAAAGGGGCATAAACATTAGCTACCTAAGCAAAAACCATGCCATAAGTGTCAGACAAGAACGATTTGGCATAGAAAGTAATATAGGTTTACTTGAAGTTGTTTTTGTATCAATTATCACTTTATCTCTAAAACTTTAGAAGTATTTGATTGCCAATGGTGTGCTTTCGTATCCAATTGTTTTTTTCTCATTTATAAGTCATATTGTCTAGCAATCAAGCACTAAAACTGAGATACACATCATTTTAGTTTTGTCACTCAGTTTATGAACATGCCCCTGTACAGACTGATTAATAAAATATTTATATGAAATTTTATATCTGCATTCCCAAGCAAAAATGTCATTCTATTCATCTGTCTACATCTAGTTGCCGAGATGGAGAGTTCGACTGTACATAGCTCATCTGTGAAAATGTTTACATCCAGTTGCCGAGATAGAGGGTTTGGCTGTACATAGCTCATCTGTGAAAATGTTTACATCTAGTTGCGGAGATAGAGAGTTTGACTGTACATAGCTCATCTGTGAAAATGTTTACATCTAGTTGGCGAGATAGAGAGTTTGACTGTATATAGCTCTGTGAAAATGTTAAGTTGGCGAGATAGAGAGTTTGACTGTACATAGCTCTTTGAAAATGTGCAGTTGGTGGTCCTCAAGTGATCTCTGCATTGGGTGGAATTCATAAATAGAACCAAAGCTCAACTAAAAGATCTGATGTCTTTAGTGTATACTTCAACGTTGGTAATTTTGTTTTGATGCTGTAAGTTTCAAACTGATACGTCTTAGTAAAAAATGATATTCTAGAATTCATGTAAGAATTTTAGTGTACAGTTCTGAATTACTGCTCTCCTGCTTCAGTAGAAGAGTCCCATAAATTGAGGTTTGCCTGTCTGTTGGCCTTCATACGAGACCCTCCTTTATTTAAGGTATCGTTTAAAATCCTTTCATGAAGAAGTATGCCGTCCGGCGATTTTTCATTTTGCTTGTAATTACTCACACGCACATATATCCAGAACTGACTCGGCGCATTCATACCTGCTTTTTATTCACTGCTTCTTATGCAAAGTATATGTTTACACATCATGTTCATAATTAACTAACAATGGAGCTTGGAAAACAAGCTGCACAGTATAGTGAGCTCTGATTGAAAGACAACAATGTGTTATTCCTGGGTCTTGTACAAAGTCTACCTGTCTGTCTGTCATACCTTCTGTGTGTCTGTTTATCACCAACGCTTTTTCACGGACCGCTTGATATGTTTTTGTAAAATTTGTCTAAAATTTGGCCATCCGTACAACCAAAACACAGTGATGAATTAGTTAGAAGTATAACTGTTGAGTATCAACCAAATATATAAGAAATACACAATATCTCGTGCTCCACCTATTGGTGCACATCATCAGGTATCATCACCATCTTATAAAAAGTGATGAAACCGAATTTTTGAAAAGAATCTTTGTGCAACTTGCAAGCAGCCATTAATGTCCAATTATGGCCATTTTGAGAGTTTGTAATTATTTAACATATTTTCGTTTATTTTTTCGGTAATTTTGGGTGTGAAATTGCGCAACCATCGCATGGAAACGAAAATCTTGAGTGATCTGATAGTACAAAAGAATTTTAATCTGACAGCTTTTGGATCCCTGGAAAGTCGCAAATTTTTAAACCTCCACTTCCAATAACAATGTGAATATCAATTCTTCGTTATTCTATTGTATACCATGCTAGCAGATCAAGATTTTTGTTTCTACCAGATTTTTACGTTGCTAACTGCTCTAACAAGCATGAACGTGTGAACACACGTTTGCATGATGACAGATATCAGCCACATACTCCATTACGGGAAAAAGACTGGAGGTACCTCCTAGGTATCTGAATGATCGCCTTCAAGGACCAAGAAATTTGCTCCCCTGACCACCCCCAAATTCAAAATGTGATGATGATATGCAAAAACGTCTGCACAACTTTGAACTACAGTAAAGGACGACTCCCATTGTAGGTGTAGCAATGGATTCCATAATAGTGAGGTTGCGAAATGTCAAAATCTACAATGCAAACGCTGTTGGTAAGTTGTTGCCAAGTCTAGGGAAAGCCCAACCAGATCGTACCCTGCAGGCAGATTTACGTTGTCTTTGATCTCCAAGCCTAAATTTAAAAAATAGCGTCGTAGATTTTCTGCTCTGGAGCGACTTCATAATCAAAACAAAACAAAATTTCAAAAAATTCTTTGATCAAAACAATAAGCCAGAGTATTCGAACTGTGTCGTCCGATTGTAAAAGTAAACAAACTGCATCGTAGACTTTTTCACACCCCCTTTTCATCTGCAACACAAACGTTAGCAATTTAAACATTGATAAAGGTGTTCGCGCGGTATAGATTTTAATTTCACAACCTTACTAATATCAGCCAGGCAGCCACTATGTAGAATAAGTGGAAGCCTATCTACTGGCAAGGGGTAATATTTGGGCAGTTGATTTTATTTTTATGTTTCTCGCAGGCCATGATCAGGGCTTCAGAACAGTGGTCATGGAAGTCAACACCATAGATGTCACATCTCTGTCAGAACGTCTCGTACGAAACGAGCAAGATCACCTCACAATTCAGTTTCGGAATGATCGCCTTGGTGATGTAAATCAAGTCTGCAAATTTTTCAGCCGAAGAGGAGGCTGTCGTTACGGTGCTAACTGCTCTAACAGACATGAGCGTGTGACCACACAGTCGCATGGTGATAGATATCAGCGACACAGACCATATGGGAAAAGGACTACAGGGGTACCTCCTAGGAGAGGAGCCAATAGGAATCTGCAAGGCTCACATAAGTCTTTGGATTGGGATTATTATGATGAGTTCATAGTTGCTTCGCCAAATGAAAGTGAGGATTCCATAGGGGAAGAAACAAGGACATGTCGATTTTTTTCTTCCAAAGATGGCTGTGCCAGAGGAGATGAGTGTGGTTTTGTTCATTACCGTTCGATTGCCAGCACAAGTGACTCTGTGATAGATTTGTCGTATGAACTTGTAGACAATTGCATAATAGAAAGCAGACCTGCTGCCCATTCTAATCTTCGGTCAGTGGCTGAGGATAGTATCGAAGAAAATGTTAATAATGACCATGAAAATATGAGCTCAGATGTAAAAATTTGCCCATTTTATAGACACCAAAAAGGTTGCAGGAATGGCTCAACATGTCCAATGATTCATGAAGGGCTGGCTCATGAGGCCCATTCATCTGATCTTAGGGCAGACATTAATAGAAGCGTCGATGAGAAAGACAGTTCAGTGAATGACGTCCTACCGTCTGATAATGAGACAGTATTTTCCAGAACGGATCAACAACAATTTGAAAGATCACCAGAAATGAGTCATTCAAATGTTTCAAGTCAACAACAACCAAAACGAAATTCTGCTGCTTCAAAAAAGAGGGAATGTAAATGGTTCCTCACAGAGAGAGGATGTGCCAAAGGTGAACGTTGTGGATTTTTACATATATATAGCGACAACACTGATGGGAGTAGTAATACAATGGACAGCCCCTCACACATGAATGGTGCTGGTAGTGACCTAATAGTTCAGAGACCATCATTTTCGAGGCATGAAGTTGACGATGATGCTCCGCCTGCCATCAGATTATCTGAAAATGGTAGCAAGCAAAACGGACCTTCATCACAGCGAAACAATTCAAACTACAGAGTGAAACCATGCAAATGGTTTTTAACATCCAATGGCTGTACAAAAGGTGATAACTGTAGGTTCCTGCACAGCCAAAATGAACATCCCCTGAGCGAGGAAAACGCTGCAGAACCCTGGCATGGTGAAGGTGAAGCCAGCGAATCAGGAATTAGTTCCCTATCTTCTAGTTCTGCAGACAATCATTTATCAGAGCGAACAGATAGCAAATTGTTGAATGCAAAGAATGGCTCTGTCAACTACTGCAGATACTTTCGGATGCCTCGTGGCTGTGTAAAAGACAACTGTCCATTCCTGCATGTGGCAGAGAATACCTCTTCTGAAATATTAGCCGATAATAATCTGCCCGATGCAGGAACAAGTCACAGTTTACCAGCTTATAGCAGTGGCGGCGCCATTCTAAAAACATCAGCCCCAAGTGATCCTGCTATAGTTCTAAGTCCCAGGGCAACTGAAATCAGGCAACTCAAGAGGCGATTTGATGTTCCAGGGAAGCTACAGGAATTAGGTGATGGAGAATTTCTGGTGTCTGTTTCACCAACAGATCCAGATTGGGTGAGTTCATAATTTTCTTCCTTATGCACGTTAATTCCTGGAATTTTCGATATCATTTTCAGCCTTTTGTATTTGAATTCCTGGAACTTTCTATTTCATTTTCATATGATATTGATTAACCTGCTTGATTTGGCGTCGCCGTGTGATGAATGTGGAATGAGTTCGAGAAAGCTATTTATTGTATTAGTTTTGAAAGCATCGTGCCTTGATCATGCCTCAGCATGAGTATATGAGGCATTATCCATGTGCTACTTTAGGCCATGCAAACACAATCTTTCATTTTGCATCTCACTCTAGGCACGGATTCAGTGGATTTCACGATCTTGTCAAATCATTTCATTTCATTTTCAAGGATTTCAAATTGTCCAAACTTTGGCTGATTTTTAATGTTTACAACTGCCATCCACTTTATGCTGGTCATCTTTCAAATGTGCTTCGTCCTGTTTGTCAGCTATATATTGCAGTTAATAGAAATGAACAATTGGCAATCATCACCAGTCGATTAGTTTGGTACCTCCTTCGAGTCTTTTTTTTTGTATGGTAGAAGTAGTTTTGAAAGTAAGTTCATGATTTGGAAACAGTGATTATTATTACCCAGAAAGGAAGAAAGAAGAGTTCTTCACTTTATTGTCAATCACATGTCATCATGTGCCTATGTAGCATTCTCATGAGCAAAGATTAGGCAAGCTCAATGTTCGATGTTTAAAGGAAAGGTAACGTGAAAAACGAAATTTTAGCAGTGGATAGAGCACACCAAGACATGACATTTGGTTTTTATTTCATAGCAAAGGCTTGTGTAGTTATGGAGATATCGAGCCCTAAAGTTCAGTAGCTACCATCTTGCCTTTAATTATGCATGATGTCACTTGTGTACCACTCAAATTATCCAAACTTTGTACCTAAAATACTCAATGTTGAATTGCTTCAGAGTATTTTTTCTTTCATTTTATCATAAAGCTGGATAATATGTCAAAGATCTGTTTGAGAGAATATTACAATTTAAATATACCGTAAAGACTCGATTAAGCCCCCTCCTTTGAATATAAGCCCCCACCCCAAAACCCTTTTCTGACAAATAAGCCCCCACCCTCGAATAAACCCCCACCCTAGGGAGTGTCATCCAAAGAAAATCGTTGCATCCTTTCAAAAACCAGTCAGAACAAACTAAAATTACAATATTTATTTGAAATAATTGTTGACCAGGCCCTTTTCCGTGCGTTGCTCCTTTATTTCATTCAGAATGCCATAAAATGCTTCACTTGTGACTCAAATCAAAAAATTACTAAAAATCCAGTACCAAGAAAGGCCTCCATGCACAGGAATTTAATAAGCCCCCCTTTCGAATAAGCCCCACCCCCAAATCCATTTCTGACAAATAAGCCCCCGGGGGCTTAATCGAGTCA
>JAOBRC010587787.1:0-11013 GCA_027575255.1 Scolionema suvaense
GTTATCCATTGCGACCAGTTTGAGCGAACCACTTCCCAGAAGCTTGCGTTGTTGATTCTTGAAAGTCAAGTTTGAAGCTATGGTTGCATGTGCTTCGTATTTAAAAGAAACACCTGTTTCCTTTAGTGAAAACAAGACTCTGTTATCGCATTCTGTTATCACGTTGCGTTTACAGGAAGCCAATGTAATGAAAGTGCGCATTATCGGTCATTAGATGAGGCGCGAGAACGATTCAAAATGCGGAACGTGAACTGTCCAGACATTGTATCACGGGGAATATAGATCACATAATTGGGTGATTTTATGTACTCTACCGGGAGAGGGTTTACCTATCATCTGAATGCAGCAGCTGTTATGTCGTGGAATATCACATCGGGCACGCAATCTTTCACGGCTAGAAGTTGTATTTGTTGTGATTTTATGCTGCCAGAGAAGCAAATCTGAGGTGTCTGCTAAGCTAAAAGTTAAACATTTTCCGGGGCTGCGCCCCCCAGACCCCCCAGCTGCAAAACTCTGCCGCTACTCGGCCTCGATTTTCGCCGCCGGTTATTATTTTGCCTCCGGTTGTAACACTAAACACTGAAACCCCTGATGCTCAGATGCAGCTGTACCAGTGAAAAGACACATTAGTGAAAGAAAATGCACCATTACTACAAACTGGTTGGAAATGGAAAGTTGGAGAAGCTTTGTTAGAGGTGGAAAGCAATGCGACTAGACCAGATGTCTTCAGCAGGGCAGTTCACAAGAGCTGGTCTTGGCTTGGTGCGTGGAGATCCAGTTCCTGATCCCGGTGGCCCTGCATACCGCAAAATGATGACAAAAACACTCCTCAAGGCAGAATCGGAAAAATGTATGTGAGAGCGGTTCAAATGACAGTGCAAGGCCAGTAGATAATGTGGCAAGGCTATGCCCAGCAATGCTTATCTTGGAAGTCAATGTTAGCTACTCCACCATTTATCTTGAGTTTCTGTTTAGGTGCAACCTATGGTACACTTGCTTCTCCATGCAATTTGAAGAGGTGGGGCTTGATCCTTGAGAGTACCTGTCCAGTATGTAAGACAAAAGAAGGTTAATAAGTCACATTCTGGCTGGTTGTCCAGTTGCGCTTCACCAAGGTCGGTACCGGTATCGGCATGACAGTATTTTGAGAATCATTGCTGATTGTTTAGCTCGAACAACCAACAACATTAAAGTTAAGAAACCTAGAAATATTCAATTCGTCAAAGAGGGTGTCATTCCTAAGAAAGTGATCCATGAAGCTATTGGTTTGCTTCACCACAGTACAGGATGGGAACTTCTGGTTGACCTGCATGAGCGTTTGAAGTTTCCTGCTCATATTTGTGAAACCTTACTTCGACCTGACATTGTTCTTGTCTCAGAGCCAGGAAGAATTCTTATAATTGTGGAGTTAACTTGCCCCAACGAGGAAAATTTTGAAGAAGCTCGCCAGAAAATGCTCACGAGATATGCTGATTTACAATCACAGTGTGTATTGGCAGGTTTGAAAACCTATGTGTACGCGGTTGAAGTTGGAATGCGTTGTTTCTGTGCTTTGTCATCTTGAAGTGTTTCACTGAGCTTGGGATTGCGAAAGCTGATGCGTGATGTCTCTGCAGTAGCCATGCATTGCTTGTTTTGGATATGGTTGGCAAGAGATCGTGCTAAATTGAGATCCCAAAGTACTTATCCATGTGCAGCTAAACACTCTGTCAAGTGTAATCCGAAGGGAGCAAAGAAGACTGTAGGGGCTGATCAAGATATCTCTAAAAGAAAACAAGAAAGACAAACTCTGTCATCCAAGGCTGTGAATCCGAGTCGTCTTGATGGTCGTCCAAGGCGACTAGTAAACGTGGGGAACTCATGCTACATAAATTCTGTTTTACAATGCTTGCTGTCTGCTCTTCTTGCTATGGGACAGGTGAGCATGGATAGCCCTAAAGGCAGTACTTCCCTACACACCAACTTGTGGAATGTTTTTCAGGAGTTGAGTTCTTCCGAGAAGAATTAACCATATGCACCAGAAGCATTCCGTCGCAAGGTTGGTTTAAGTTTTCCACTATTCAAGGCACCAACTCTTGAGGATGCTCATGAATTCCTGGTGCAGTTATTGAACAAAGTGCAACTGGATGGTGACCATGACTTACTTTTCTGGCTACAAGGGGAAGTGGAAACCTTGGTGAGATGTGTACATTGCAGCAGCATGTCTGCATCAGGTACACAGATTTCTGCTGTCATCACTGTACAAATGCCTCTTGGGGGAGGTCGACTGGAAGATTGTATACAGAGTACATTCGAAGAGCAGGAGATTGAGGAGTGGAAGTGCCCCAATTGTTTTCACAATGGAGCAATGGGCTGGCTAAGGATGTCTGCTGTGCCGCACGTGCTCGCCATCCATTTGCAGAGATTTGCTATGTCTGCTGCTGGAGTCACAAAGAATAATGGGCATGTTTCGTCCCCTGCTAACCTGACCTTTTTCAACAACTCGACGTATAAATTAATCTCCATGGTATCCCACAAAGGGAGTGATCTGTCAGGCCATTTCACTGCTTATTGCCAACGAAGTGGAAGGTGGTGGTTCTTTAATGATGATGCTGTTGCTGAATCACCTGAAGATCTTGTTCTGCTGCAGAATCCATACTTGGTATTTTATGCCAAGTTGCCGTAAACACTCTTCTCACTGCAGGAATCTAGCCATCAAGACGCCATACAGCCAAGCTCCTGGTCTCCGAGAGCACTGAATGTTCCACGTATAAGACTAGTTTAAAGTCACAGGGGGTGCCGTAAGTGCCCCCTCGGATAACGGGATGGCAAGATTTGATGGAGTGGTAGAAAGAATCTATGTACGGGTTCTGATGAGCCTTGTTTGTAGCACGTAAGTGTACTGCTATATATTGTAAAAGCAAAAGACTCTTCTTTCAGTGACTTAATAAGACTCGTCCAGGGTACGCAGAAACTATGGCTTCTAACAAAACCGTGGTCTATCCTAGCCTCGTCCTCATTTCCATAATGGGGCGATAGTTGTGCAACGCATTTTCACCTAGATCAGCGACTACGCTTCGCTTGCGTGGCTCGTTGATAACCACTATATACCTATCAATCATTCACACATCACCTTCATCTGAAAAACTCAATCTTTAAACCGAAAACTATAGTAGCACAAAGTGCTTGGATAAATGCCTGCTCAATGTATGTTTTTGGAATTCGGCATGAAGGTGACAATCCGTCTTCAAAGAAAAGTGATGGAGCTGGAATTTTCGAAAAGTAATTGTTCGGCTTGCAGGTGAATAATATGCGCAAAAATCTTCAGTGTTTTTCCGAAATATTTCAAGATCCGTCCATTTTGTTTTTAATAATTTTTGGTGTGAAGCTTCAGGACAATAGCGGCTATGTTATGGATCATGCAACATATGTGGGAAACTCTTGTTCGGCTTGCGGGTGCCAATGTACATCCAAAAATGGTGGTTTTCAGGGTTTTTTCAAAATACTTCAAAAGCGGTTTATGTGATTTATGTTATTTTTGGTTTGATTCTTTGGGGTTAGCTCTGTGTATGTCATGAACCATATGCCATGTCTTAGGTAAAGCTCATTAGGCTGGCAGGTGGCAATTTACGTTTGAAATTGGATGTATTTTCAGGTTTTTTTTCCAAATATGATTTTCTTCTGATTTTTGTCATTTTTGGTATGAATTTCAGGGGCAACCTCTGTCCGATAAGAACCATGTGCCATGTTTCCAGAAAATCTCGTTAAGCATGCAGGTGGCAGTTACGTCTGAAATTTGCTATTTTCTTGGTTTTTTCCTATTACTTCATGAACAGTTTTATCTGTTTTGTGTCTTTTTCGATGTGATTCTTAGGGACACGTCTGCGAATGTTATGAACTATGTATGTGCCATATCTGAGGAAAATCTCGTCTGTTTTTTGTGGGTGGCAAGATGTGACCGAAATTGACTATTTTCATGGTTCTTCCCCATATGTCATTAGTGGTTCATCCGTTATTTTCATTTTCGGCGTGGATCTTAGAGGCAATATATTTTATGTTGTGACCCATGCCTTATATCGTCGCTGGAATTCAAAACTGTAATAAGTCCAACAACCATGTTTTGAGAAAATCTCATTTTAAAGTTTACAAAAGCTATATTTCTATGTTAGGTGATGCAAGAGTAGCTTATTTGTACAATTTTGGAGTCTTTTAGACAGTTTCTTCATTGTATTTTGGAAGCATGGCTATGAAATGCACTGCTTTGCCTATAAATAGGCCAAAAAGCCTAAAATGCAGTTTAAGTTGCCGGAAAAACTCGAAAATCGTGATTTTGCGGCACTATAAACTGTAATAAGTCTGGACATATTACAGTGTTGCCTGCCAAAGATTAAGCAATTTCTATAATTTTGCTATGTCATGGTGTCATAAGTCCATCAAATCTGAAAGTTGTGGACTTACAGTTTATTGTGCCGAACTTTGGCACTTTTTCAAAGATTCACATAGCAAAAATCAATTTGAAATGTGTTTTGGAGGCTGAGTTCTGCATGAAACTAAGCTCAGGTGTAACTCAAACTAAAAGATGACAAAAACTCAATTTCAGCAGGCTTCTCAATCTTGAGTTTAGTGCCCGCGCGAAGGACAGTGTACGTCAACAGAGTTGCCCGCGCGATAGATTTTCAGCGCGCGGAAGTACAGTCACACGGCGATTAATTTTTTAAGAAATTTGAGCCTCCAGGGAACTCAATCAACAAGGGGACGTTTTAACTCGTGAACTCGAAACACGAGGGATCAATCCTTCACCCGGCCGAAGTGCATGATGACCCTTTCAGCACTTTAGTCGCATGTATACCCAGTTTTCAATGAGCGAGACATTTTTAAGTAATCCATCTATTGTGGGACTGTAAAAATATAATAATGATGCTTGAGTGCATCCTCAAGTTTTCATAAGCATCTAGCGTGGTTTAATCCACTTGCTCTTTTCACAGCTTGGTAGTTAGTGATATAGGGCATCTTTATTCGCTGCACGGATCTTACACCAGACTTTAATCACCATATCCACACAATTTTCTTTTCCACATGGTAACAAATGCACGTAACTCCCCACGACTGAAAAGTTGATACCTTCATGCTGTTTCCCTTGGCGGAGATGTTTGACACACGGAGACAGCACTGAACATTTTCGTTGAACGTCGTTCACTGGCGTTCTTTTGTTAGTCAGGCCCATGCAGATGGTAATTGATTGCGTTCTAAACGGCTTATTCAATCGAAATTGATTGCAGCTGGTGTTGAATTCGCAAGCTTGGCAGACGGAGGAAGTGCATATACAATTCATATCTATTCTCAGATATAGCAATGAATGAAATAAGCGGCCCGCGTGATTTTGCTGTAAACATCATTGTTTGCCCGCGCGATCAATCGCTCTCGTCTTCAGACTTTGCCTGCGTGCCAGCCTGCACGAGCGCGATCGCGCGGGTCTATTTGAGAAGCCTGCTTAAAAACACCCCTTCTGGGAAGGGGCATTAAACAGAGGGGATGTTTAATAGAAGGGGTATTTATAAAATAATTTTCATTTTTACTGGGTGATTATTAGAGGTGTGTTTAAGGTAAGGGTGCGTTTTACGGTATGTGCGAATATTAGACAAGAAAATTTGTTAAGCAGTATAAGCACTTTTATGGTTACACAACTCTATTTAGTGAATCAATGTTTTGGTTGAGGAATTTTTAGCACTTGGTTCTAGAGATGTTCGAGTCAGCAAGATTCATTTGAAGGGTGCATAAGGCTATATAGAGAAATGCCTATATGAGTGATCGGGTAAGTCAGAAACCCACTAGAAAAAATCAAGTTCTCAAAATTTGGGAAATAACAGACTGTTTGTGAAGAACATAACGCCAAACAAACAGTGCATCAAAGTCATGACATCCATCTTCAAAACCAAAATATGAAAACTGCTGCAAGAAAAAAGCTGCAATCATGATCGCTCCTTTTTTCCATGCTACCAAGGATATGTAAGAGAAGCTTCTCGATTCAATCGTCTCCCCAGGCTGGAATAGGCAAGAGAAATAGTGGCATAGCATGGAAATATCAATATTTATGTAAATCTTTCATTGTATACACACAAGTTAGTTCAAGGATCCAAGTTTTGAACTAAATGACATATAGCTCTAGCCGAGCTACTACTCAAGAGACGGAACGTACCGTTTTCGAGCATGTCTCTCAGGCGGGTACTGGTCGCAATCTGATCAAAATTAACCTTGATCGTGCTCACAATCAGCAAACATCGCTTTTAAGTTCTTATAAACAATACGGCAATCGTTGTCCACATTGTTCCTTGAGAGCAAACCTGAGCGCACGTGTACAGGCATCATCTACCGATCACTAAAAGAAGCTGGGAAATCGAGGTAGACCATATCTGTGACATCAAGACCAAAAGTCTTATACGTTAAAGAGAAAGTCTTACAGGGAGCGCGAAAGTCTTATAATTCACAGAGAAAGTCTTATATTGTGATTGAAAGTAATGCTTTACTGAAGAAAGTATTATTTTCCCGAAGAAAGTATTATATTATAAGTTGAAAAAGTATTATATGTTTAAAGAAAGTATTATTTTAGAGAAGAAAGTAGTATATTCCTGAAGAAAGTATTATATTTTCAGAAATTATTATTGACGTGTTTGGCACGCAATATCATAAGAGCAGCAAAACAGTTGATACTAAAACCGGTGAGACACAGGTGTTCATTTATCGAGATACAGAGAGAACAGCTCAAATCTTACGTAACAAGTCGCAGGATAAAAAGATTCCCGCAAACGTAATTGAGAATCTTCTTGTTACATTAAAGAAGAAAAAACGTTATAAGGCACAATGTTCACACTACAAAGAACAAAAAACTGATGAAACATTCTTGAAATATTTCAAAAAAATCCTGAAAATTGCCATTATTGACTTTAATTGCCATCTACACGTTAAGCAACAAGTTCCCAAGACCAAGTTATAAAACATGCTGTCAAATAAACACCTGCTCTTATAAACGCCCCTCTAAAATTTAAAAAAGTACGAAAGCCGCCGGCGAGTTTGGCTATTTGTGGTATTTATATTTTCTTCAGTTCACCTGATAACCATAGACAACAACTTAAATTCACTCGCAAAGAAGTCAGTTTATCGCGTGATATAATCTCTCACTGGTTAGAGCAAGGTTCATTTCCAGATCAGGTACAGGTCATGTCTTGTTTCAACAATCCACAAAGTGAGCGAACAAAATTTGGTACAGCGAGACAAGCAAATCATGTGTCATAGTCTTATCTATGATCATCAACGTTCGGTAGGTTTTTCCTCGTGGAAAGTATTATTTTCCACAAGAAATTATTATTTTACTTGGGAAAGTAGCATCTTTTATAGAAAGTTTTATCGACGTGTTTGGCGCGCAATATTATGACGACTGGTTTTTTTCCGTAAAAGCTTAACAAGATTTCCGTTTCTATCAATATCATTGTATTCTGTTTCTTGGTGATTTCTGGTGCATTTTCAAATTTCCATTCAGGAAGATTACAATAACATCACGAACCCTCACCCCAAGATGTAAAATTTAGAACAACCAAATTTTGGAAAGCTTGCATGTGCTTGTGGACAAAATTTGCTCGCGGCTGTGTGATCCTGCCAATGTATTTTCTTAGATTGAAAGCAATCATAGCAGTCAGGGTTAGTTATCATTATGGCACCAGCTCATGCATTTTTTTTAAAACATAAATAAATTTCAGAGTATGTTTACTAACAATCAATCAGTCTGTGGATAAGATTTGAGAGATAGAACTTGAAATAAATGCTGTGTCTTTATAAGCGAGTCCCTACTTCACCACCACCTTTTGCCTAACTCTTATAGAGGAATGTTCTGTCGCAAAACGTCAAACACCAAGCCCATTCATTATAGCATCATCAGATTTTTTATATCCATGGATCTGAGTGGACATCTTGAATCTGGATTCAGTTTTGCCCGAAATCCTCATAAATAGGTTTATATCATGAAGGTGGACGTATCTTTTTATTCTGGAGTGTATGAAGCATTATCAGGCTATGATTATTCAAAATCTAGTAGTTGACTGGGTTTTGCAGTCGTGCATTTATGAAATGAGGTATTGAATCATCGCCCCCCCCCCACCCCCCCCCCCCCAAAAAAAAAAAAAAAACGATTGAGTTACTCACTAGTGTCACTTCCTGTGACTGATACCAATTTTTTTGTTAACCTTTTGCAAAATGATAAAAGCAATTTTCTACAATAAGTGTCAGATTGTCTACTTGTGGTTCTTCATGCAAAACTTTTTGAATTTTGAAAACTTTACATGAGTGCATAGCACTGGTTAGTCCTCCTGTGTGATGCTGACCTTAAAACATTTTTGAAAGCTACGTCCAGGTCACAAGTCCTGGTGCTCTGGGGGGTTTGTTCTCAGCACTATTCTCCAATTTTTTAAATCATTTTCATGGTTCGTGCCTTCATTGCTGCAGGCAGCCTTCTGTTATCGATTTCGGTAGTCTTCTATTCTCGCGTTATCAAGTCTTTATTTGCAAATCAAGTGGGTATTTCAACCATTCCGTCAGTGGAGCTTCCTCCTCAGTCGGTGTCAGATTGTGCTTCTTTGGGGTGCGGTACTCCCAGTTTTATCGTGTACTTCTCGTTGTGTTACTCATTACACTCATGTGTTTTGTTACCTCTTCATCATCCCTCGTTCATCCTGCACATCACACACTGAGTTACTGCATAGCATGTCTAGCCCATACCTTTTTCTACAGATTTCCTTTTTTGGAAATGAGTCTGATGTACAACAGCAGAATTGGTTTCATATGAAGTTGTCAAGTCAAGCTTTTTGCTCTTGATTCTTACCTCCAAAAATTTTGTGTTTGATATTCATTGTTTAAAATTAGGATGTTTGATACAAGCTTTTAGTAATCATTGATGATTTTCATTTCCCTTCCATATGTTGCCACTGCTTATCACAGGTACATACATTTGATACTAGTCATTGTTCCTAGAGAAAGCTCACTTTCCCAGGTGGAAACTAGTCAACATAACTTATATGTGGTAAGCGTAACATTCATAAAGTGATTAGGGTAGACTTCAGGAAGATACCAATTATATTCTGATTTCTGTCCAGTGGAGTATACATGCTGCTACGTTGCAAAGATGTTGTTATATTGATGTTTGTACTTTCATGCTTTATAAAGGTAATTACAAATGTTATTAAAATCGTATCTGCTCTAATTGAATACTGTTCTCTCCTTGGGGTATGCACGGCAGCTCCTCTGAATTGATAGTACCATTAGTTTGTTCCAATGTTTCCTCATGATTCTGTTGTATGCTCAATGGACACTTTGATTAATAGTGGAATGCAGGTTCGAAGTTCTGTCGCAAGATGAAGAAACTTTGTTACCTTTGTAGGATTGCTCTGTAGGTGTTACCCACAAAGTCAATTCAATTAAGGCCACGACTTCTGAAAGAATACTCTATAGCTCCTGAAAGATTTAGAACCGGAATCGCATGTGAGGCAAGTATTCAACCACTGAGCCATGCAGCTGTACACAGACTACGCTACACAGATGTGACAGAGGCAATACTGCATGTCATGAAAAAAATACCTCAAACATTTCATGAGTTTTTGTGCTAAATTATCCTGCTTGAGTACAGAAAAGAGAAGATTTGTGTAACTCAGTAGTGTAATTTGAGTTCAAAACGACACCTTTCTTCTCTCTGTTTAGGAATGGAATTATTTTATTGACAGACTTACCAAACTAACATTCTGTCTCAGCAACAATACTAAGAAGATCAATGAAACTGATCTGCATGCTGGAGACAGTACAGTCGAGCTTGTCAATGTGTCAATACCACTTGATGTTACCTTGACTGCAGTTGGTAATTCCTCTTTACTTCCACATGCTGTTTCAATGATGCAAAGTATCTTGCCCAGCTACTACATGTTGAATGCAGGTGAGTCAAATTACTACCACTGTCATTGCTGTTAGTGCTGTCTGTGCTCATGTAAGTTATAGTAAACAGGGATGTATTCAGAGCCCTTAGAGACTGGTAAGCACATTTTGGAGCTTGAAGTCTGAAAGATCTGCAAAGTATACCATACGTAGCCTGGCATCAATACATAGAGAGTCACATGTTCAGAAAAGCAATAGTGTATGAACAAGTATGTCTTATATGTAAGAGATAGATGGTATCGATCTTCTGTAAGATCTGGATCCGACTCTCATTGCTGGACCTACCATCATGGTCATAGTATACTTGATACTCCTGCACACCTGCCTCTTTGTTTTACAACGCAAGAAAAAATATCTATGTTTTTAGCACAGAGTCACAGGCTTTTTCGTGAGAGCCGTGTGATCGCACGCGCACGCGCTGGCACACGCCTAAACTGATCTAGGCGTGCGACTCTCGATCGGTAGGCCGCACGCCTAAAATGCTGATCGCACGCCTAAATTTCTCCAACTTCTGTAATTGTTCCGTTTGATGCAAAACAAATTGTATGATCTCTCCCATCGATGTTTACCGGAGACATGTCTCCATGCTATTCCTACATATCAAACCTGTTATCAAGATCAAGATCCCGTCCTCATGTAGAGGTGGTGTGATAATTCCTTTTGTTTAGAAACCACTGCATTGCTCCATCGAACGCTTGTTCTGACACTGCACCAATTAGCTGATATGGTTTTCCCATTCGATCCCCTCATCTTGCGTATGCTTCCGTCAGTCAGAATTCATGAGTCAGCTCGGCACACCAATACTATCATGCACAGAACTCATTCATATATTAATGCTGGACCACAATTAAGTGAAGAAAAAACTGTTCTGGCTAAAGGTAAAAAATTCTTGAGAAGTAGCGGTTGCATTATCCGCGGCTAATATCTCCGTGGGGAGATGGCTACTCGTGGCACGACATTGTGTCCACTGCAGCTTTGGTGTTGCTCCGCAGGTGAAAGCGTTTGCCTGGCGTCCCCCAGATTCTGACAGTTTGCAACCCAGCTATTCAATTTAATAATTCTCCG
>JAOBRC010587898.1:0-11012 GCA_027575255.1 Scolionema suvaense
GGCATACCATGCCCCCCCAACCTATTTAATGTCCAAAAAGCCCAACCTTAGTAGGGTTAAATTAGAAATTCTCTGAAAGAGCTCATTGAAAGCAATCATTTAGACCCAAAATCATTGAAATCTGTTTCACAGAAGTGAAATAGGAGCCAAAAAAATGGAAAATTTAGCGAAAAATGACATTTTGCTTTATCAGAAAATAGGCACATGACACCCCGCTGGTATGGGTACGATGACCAAATTCTCACCAAAAGATTTGCAAGTCAATTCTGTTTACACTTGAAAAATTTTGCGGGAATAGCTTTAGCCGTTTTTTTCGCTGTAGAAAATCTCAGACTAGGGGGTTGGAACCACCCTTGCTTGCTATGTTATCCGTCAAGGTACGTTATGGGAAGAAACTGTTTGTGGAAGAAATTTTCGCTGAATTTATTTTTGAGATTCAGACCTGAAAAACATGCAAGTTTCGCCGAAGAAATTTTTGCGACTGAAAGTTAGTAGTCCAGTTTTGTGGAAGAAATTTTTGCAATTGAGTGTTTTGTAAAAACTTTTGTGACAGAAGAGGAAGATGTTCGTCGGACTGAGAAGGCTGTAAACGGGTCCTTACAGCGTCAAAGAATGACCAAAAGTAAGATTTTATGAATTTAAATGGACTGCTTGACACTTTAATGGGATTAAGTTTTGCGGATTTGGGTGTCATTCGCGAAATTAAGTCCCAATGGAAATTTGAAAAGGGCTCATCCGCGAAATTAAGTCCCCGCGAAAATTTTTACTTATTTCTTCAATCCTCTAAATTTTTTAATTTTTATCGTGATTTGATTTGTCCAAGAGTGCATGTAACACACGAAAATAGTCACTTAATTTTTCACTATCAAGACCTTACTATGTTTGAACAGTGGCCCTATTATTATTCCTTCTATGAAATTCAGTTAACGCTCTCCAATTCGAATTTCTAGGGGAATGAGGATTTGATTGAAAGGAAGTCTCTCTAATTTTGGGGGAGAAGTTGTTGGAAGGTTTCGCCCCTTTTTAAAAATGTTCATTTCTTCCCTGATCTGTGAAATTAAATCTCTGCGAAAAATTAGGAAGCCCCTCATCCGCGAAATTTAATTCTCAACCGCTAAATTTAATCCCATTAAAGTACTTAAATGTTTCTTTTTTGAAAAGTTAGTGGAATAAATTTTTGCTATTGATCAACGACTTGCAGGTTTTGCGGAAGAAATTTTTTGCGGAGAAATTTCTTCCACGAATAATTTCTTCCCTTAAGATTAAGTGCCATTTATACTTTATCCCTTCTGTAGGGTATTATTGAACCTATTGATTAAATTTTGCATTTTGTATGTGTCTCATCCCAGCTTTGTGATGGCATAGACTGTCTATTAACTGATGAAATGGACTATGCTAGTCTACGTTGCTATGAAAAGTGTTCCTTTTTTCATATCATGCTCATATATTGAATGTCATACCAGGGCGTCCTCCAGGGCTCATTCCTCCCCACCCTCCATTTTTCAGCAGGTCCCCCCATTTGAGCTCCCGCCCACCTTTCTGCAACTATACCCCCCCTCATCCGTTGCTAACTATGCATCCATTGTCTTCTTCGACCTATCTCTAACTATACAAAAGAATACGATTACAATAAAGCCGCATTGAATTAGTAGCTAGTGGAGAACAGCTGGTTTGTAAAGCCGTAGTTGTTAATGCTGCAAGAAAATGACCATCTTCTGTTACATCAGGATTTATTTATTATATATTTATTATTTGCCTCTCCCATACTCCCCCCCCCCCTATTTCTCACAAACAACAGATCCCTCGCCACTTGCCTATCTGCCTCCACTGATGAGCTTAAAGTTGGATCCCCCCTAGGCTGAAAATTTTATTCCCCCCCATTGGGGGGGGAGGGGAGGTTGGAGGCCGTCATGCATACCATGTCATATTGAGCATTATAATGTAGTGAGATGTTTGCTCCGCACTTACATAGTATGCACCATGTCTGTCTGAAATTTGAAGAAATAAATCCCTTTGCAGCTTTAATGAGAGCTACTTGTAGTAAGAAAAAAATACCCGGACCTTGTTTTGAGAATGCTTATGGTATTGTGATTTTTCTGATATACTTAAAGGCAATGTTTGGCCATGCCTGAAGCACCATGGATAGCTACAACCAGAACAGGCCTTGATAATAACGGTCGGACATCGGACAGTGTCGGACAGTATAGCAGCATTGACCAGCGTAAATTGTTGATCTGTCTGTCGCGATGTCGGACAGGATTTTATTTGATCATTCGTACCATGTATGTCTCAATATTAATAAAATATATTTTTTTACTTGTATGAAGAGGTATCTAGGTACACCAATAGACATACTAACAAAAGGTTCTCTCTTGCTGCCGTTTTCTGTCGACTGATTCACAACCAAAATAAACCTTGAATGATTGCCTCATCAGTCGGTCATCCATGATGGAGCGGCTGCTGCGATTTGATTTGCACTATGTTCTTCGCCGGTACTTGCAAGTAGTTCAATCTTGGAGACCTTCCGGTTTAGCAGGGCCTGTCTATGGGGTTCTGCTGTGTAACAAACCTAAGACAACGAGTATTGAAGGTAGTTGGGAGCAATGAGCAAAGATAGAAGTCAAGGTAGCTAGGAATATATCTCACTCCCCAGTCACTCGCTGCTTGTCAGTGTGAATACACAAACATGAAAAAACCCTTTCATAGCGTGGAAAGCATGTTTTACGGTAATGATTGATCATTGCTTTCATAAATACGAAGTGAACATCATATTGGCTGGTTTTAAGAGTTTTGCCTAGTGTTGGCTATCAGACATGTTTGATTGAGAACTTACGGGTCATCGGTCGCGGCCGATGGTACCTTGCACCGCGCTGGACACGAAACCGACAGCCACAAAATTATTATTTCAAGGCCTGCAGAACTGTGCTTTGTAGAGTGCATTGCATGGTTCTTAGTTGAAGCTTTTGACAGTAGGTGATTTGTAACAGAGTCAGTGAACATAGTAGATTTACATGTACGTGCTGAAGAAATGCTCTGTCTCACACTGTTTCTGTGGCTAATTTATGCCATGATTTACATGCTATACAGGTTATTTTATAAAATTTGCATCAGCATGTGAATGAAGACTGCACTCATTTTCTTGTTGTCAACTGTAAGAACTTCGGGCTTACATTATGTCTGACTGTGGGCTGTAGTGAGGTCAATGTCTTTGTATATATTGAATTGTAAATAGTAATTGGATTTGGTTGTTCACCCATGTAATGCTGAGTGTCGGCACCATAAAACATTTTTAAAGCTACATCCAGGTCGCAAGTCCTGGTGCATAGGTGGCTACCACTTCCTTTAAATGCATTTTCAGATCTACTTAGGTCTGGCTATTTTAGCTGCTAATACTTATTGTCATCGGTTTCAATGATTTCTCCATGCTATACCCTGCTGATCCTCTAAGTCATCCTTAGCTTGTGTCATTTTTAGGTGTAACAAGGTCCCATGCTCTTCTGCTCCCATATGTGTTGCTAAAGCCCGATGTGTCGTCTTTGATTACACTTCATGCGTTGTGCTTTCTTCATCAGTGGTGTCTGTAGATATTTGTATGTTATCTTTCAAACTGGAGTTTTACTGTTCTTTCATACTTGAAGTAAACTGTGCCACTACGTAGCTGCTTGGGAGTGACGCTGGGGGTATAAAAAAGTCTTGTAAAAATGGCTTTGTAATGTAATCGGAGTAATGGAAACCCTGGAAAAGTCAGGGAACTTCATTTTCCAAATTCACTGGTCACCATGTTCACTGTCTGACCATGATGTCTTAAAGACATCCTTATAGGTTATGATTAAAATCTTAAAGGTAAACATCAAATTGAGAATAAAACGAACCTTATTTGATTTTACTGTGAATTTTCATCAAGCCTGGAGGGTGAAATCTTCAGAACTCTGATGTTTGAATTTGAATTTTCACTGCATTGGTTTCTGTTTGCACATAGTTTCAGGAACAGCTTCTTCCGAACGATCCCAGAATTGTCAACCTCCAGGGACGCCTGCCCTGATCCTGTATTAAAAGGGCGGGCCATGCGTTGAATTTCCTGAAAGGAGCAACTTTTTTCATGTTTTTCGTAGGGTTTTATTGTTATGAACCTTGAGGGGAGCCTGTTGCGTTCAATAGTCGCTAGCAACTTGGTGCTAACATAACCCCTTGCTAGGAAGGATCTTTTCCTCTACACATTTAACAGCTAGAACCTCCAGAATAGAGGAATGAAAATTCTGGTGCCAGGTTAGAACTCAGCAGCGACAGGTTTGTGTTTTGAAGAACATTTCCCTGCGATGCACAGAGATAGAAGTTCAAAATGATTGTCCCCTGGCTAACCATGGTGACGGCTGAGAGGAATGGTAAACTCAGCGAAAGACCCCACAAATCTTTTCTGGTAATCTTGTAACTAGTCCCTCGCATGCCTGACTCTTGAAAATGTAATGTGATGCTATGCTGTCTATGCAAACCTTTAATTTCTTGTGACAGACTTTTATAAATTGTATTTCTAGCTTCTCTTTTTGTACAAAGATGGCAGAATTTTTGAATGAATCCCATTAACTCCTGATGATGCCCATTTTCCAGTCAATAACGCCTGGTTTGTGTTCTAACAATTTGATTTAAACTCTCTTGTCCATGCCTGTAATGTATGATTTACCACATCAGTGGAAATAATTGGAAATCAGCGTTTCAAGTAGGCATAATGCCAGTTTTTGACTAGTTATCTGTAAAAGTTACATTCAGTGTATTCTATTGGAAACAATCTCTGTACAGGAAGTTTGGTGTGGTTGCACATTGCTGTTATTGTCTGTATTACACAGTGTGCTTTTTAAGCGAAGTTTTTATGCACTCGTTATCATTCTTCAATCTCTTCAGAGGATTTAGGCATGTATTAATCTGGTCCTTGTATGTCGTTGTCCTTGGCTGTAATTTTGCACATGCATCTGTTCTGCTTGGGAGTTGTATAGGTACATTTCTAGGGCCTTTTCTGGTTGGTCAGAAAAATACTGTAATTTGTCAACCATACACTTTTCCGTATTTTTCATATTGGATGGTCAAGACTTGAACGATTGTTTCATGTAAATTGAGAGCTACTGTTAGCAAACCTCGTTTGTATTGCGAAGCAAAGGCTTGTGTTTATAGTGACCCTTGTAAATAATGTGCAAGTTGGGGATTCGCTTCAAAATTTCTTTGAATTTTCATGTTGAAAATATTTATCATTCATATATTCATATAATATTTTGCGATTCTCATAGCTTGAAATGATGCTTTAGTCTCTTTAATAAGCCCAGGCGATGTCAGTAATGGGTCGTCCTGTTTATTCTTCTTTATGCGGGCCACAAAGTAAGCAATAATCAGGTACCATTTCTTAAATGTATTTCTGTTTTGTACTTGTCAGTGTGTTGGTTTAGCGTTGTGTGTGTTGGGATCCTAGTGAGTGTGCTTGTGTGTGTGTGTGTCTTTACAGCTCTGCGAATGTTGTTGTGTGTAACGTTGCTGTATAGATCGAGTATTGGATTCGGCTGTTCACCCGTGTAATTCTGAGTGTTAGCGCCATAAAACATGTTTAAAGCTGCATCCAGGTCACACGTCCTGGTGCACGGGTGGCTGACAATTTCCGTAAACAATTTTCGAATCTACTCACTGTTTGGAATGTTTGGCTGCCATTAGCCCTTATCATCGGTTCTGGTGATTGCTCACACACGTCACTCGTACTAACCCTCAAAGTCAGCCTTAGTCAGTGTCTTTTGTCAAGTGCAACCAGGTCTCATGCCGTTATGCTTCCTGTCCTTTCATCGACAGAGTTATTCCCTGTGAATAGGGGGAGAGTGGTAGCCAGTTTGGTCTGTCGCTCTCTGGAGGTATTGCACTCCTCTATGCATTGCTACCATCCGATATTGGGTCGTTCATTTCACCTAGTGTTTTGTGTTTTCTTTATCGTTATCTTCCCTACAACTGCAGAAGGGCAATGACAGCCTACCTGCTTATATCTTCCTTATTAAGTCTGAGAGTGTGCTGCATGTTGCTTCCTGTTTGCTATTGGACTTTTTAAAAATTTTGTCTGCCTTTGTTGATGAGGAACTTGCGAACTGGTGTATGCCACTTTACTGCTTGATGTGCATGCACCAGCTATAACATCGCCTTAATAAACAATGTGCAAGAAAGAGTTCAAATCCTCATATGGTTCCTACACTGACGGCGTTCTGCTTGTGTGGGCACCACAGTCCTTAGAGAACAACCCCCCCCCCCCAAAAAAAAAAAATGAGAAAGAGAAAAAATTCTAAAAAGTGCAGGGGATCTGTGTCATTGGTGATCCTGTGAGGGAGTCTTCTCTCCGGTGTCAAATCTTTTGACTTATCTAGTTGCATTCCCTTGTGCGGTTCTTTGCTCCCTACCTCCTCCGCCCCTGCTGGATCACTTGGAATTATGTGGGTGAATTTGCCATCAAGTTGATTTTCAAGTTGTTCTATGTGACAATGCATTGCGATTATTCAATTCTTTCAAACAAAGCTGCCTTACAAGCTTATAGTAAGAGCCTTCAGTTGCCTGGAAGATGGCTGTCCTTTTTAGGCTTTGTGAAATCAGCTTTTTGCGCATATTCATTTTCAAGCTGCTATCTGTAAAGCATTAAGATGTTTCTAGCTCTTTTAAGGGAATTTTTCCAATATTAATTAATATGATATTAAGAACATTAAGAACAAACGTTGTAAAAGAGAGTATGTTACATTCTAGATTTCCTTTAATTGATGCATTGGCTGCTCCAAGCATGTCCAATAATGGAATCTATAACAATGATATCCTGTAATGTATTCTCGGATTCTCAGCCGGTTCACCTCAAATCGATGGTGTCTCGTAAATACGGTCTAATCAGTTGGTTGAATGCGGGTGAATTTGAGGCAGGCTCGAGGCTGTCAGTAGGATTGGCTGGTTCGGACAGTTGTAGAAAGTTTGACTGTGTAACATTTGAGACAGGTGCTGACATCGACAAAAATCGGTTTGGCCTCGTTTGTTGACTTCAAAAATTGACTAAAAAATGGTAGTGTTTCTGACAAATGCTGATAATTTAAAAACCATAGATGTTCTTGGACAATGGATTGGTGTGGTGATAGAGAATAAAATTTTGCTTTGAAAATATGGAGCTTGGTTAAAAAAACCGCATCTGACACCCGTTTGATGTCGGCCCAAAGTCAAATCAACGTTTTTTTGATTTTCTGCGTTTCGATTTGACATTCCAACGTCGGTGCCGAAATTATCAAAACTAGCCATGGATAGTTAGGGATTTTAGCAAGCTTTATTTCAAAATTAGTTTGGCACTTTGTCCGTCGGCATTTGTGATGTCATGACGTCAAACATGTGGTCGAATAGGGTTTTTCAGGGTCATTTTTGAGCTTTTGACGCCATTTTTGACATTATTACCGTCATGTGACGGGTCTGATTTCTGAACGTGTCAACAATGGTTTATCTTTTCACTTTTGGTGTGGATCTTAGTGGCAACCAAGCATATGTTATGACCCATGCTTTATATCTTGGGAATATGTTGTTCTTCAGCATACCGGTGGCAATTTATGTCAATAATGGCTGTTTTAGGGTTTTTGCATAATGTTTCAAGAACACTTCATTGCATTTTTCATAGTATGTAGTCCCCCCTAATGTTAAGGGAAGATTAAGCACTTTTCTTTCTCAGCCCCCGGGAGGGTTCCACAGAACACAAGCTTAGGGAGGCTAACATTGCCCGGGGGGGGGGGGGGGGGGGGGGGGGGGGGGGGGTGATGGAAAATTTTAGGGAGGGCTTGTGAGGCTTTGCTTTTCTGATCCCTATTGTTGCCAAATCAGTGAAGAGTGAAAATATATTTCTCTTATTGTTAACAACAGCAGCACAGTACCAGTCATTCTTCCAGTCAATGTTCCATATTTCTGCATTCAGCAAGCAAGGAAAGAACAAGAATATACTCTCCAGCCATTTTGGCCAATGTGGGAGAGGTAAAGGGAGGCATACAGAGGGTGTTTGTTTGATTTGTAGTGCAAATCTTATGGCCTAAATGGCCTCAATTAAGTTTGCGGGAATCCACTTGTTATGTAACTTGTTTTTCTAATTTTCCCAATCACAAGTGAACTTTGTAATACAATACTGTAAATGAAAATATCTTAGTTGCCTACTTTAAAATATGCAGCCCTTCAAAATACAACATATTGAATTTCCCCTTTTTCCCAGGATTTCCTCAGTGACGGATCTGTCCTTTCACACGTCACAAAATTATGTCAAACATTTCACTTATCTGATATTTTCTTCCTATTTTCTAGCTAAGAGGTCGTGAGATGTGCTGCATCAAAAATCAAATATGATAATAAATGTACTAAAGCCATATAGCCCATGGAAATCAATATGGACTTCAATGCTCAGTATCAAAACTATTTTATCTCCTTATTTGACGTGTTATCTTTTTGTTGCGGAAGACCAGCATCAACTGCGTTGTGGTTTTCTACTTCCAGTATACAGGCCTACTAAAACGTAGTATATGCCAAAACTCCCGAAAAGTAGTATTCTGAGCAGTTTTTTGAGGACACCAATATGAAAAACTCAACTCTGGGTCCTTTCGACAAGCCGGCACTGACTTCTGGCTAGCAACCAAGCCGGCGAAAGCCGCGAGTAACCGCTCAGATTTTTCCGAAATTTGGCATGAAGTCCAATATCAATTATCAAATGAAAGTGATGCAGCCAGACATTTGAAAAAAACTGTTTTTTTGGAATTGCAGGTGGCAAGATATGGCCGAAGTAGGCAATCTTTCAGCAGTTTTCCAAAATATTTAAAAAATGCATTCATTATGTTTTTGTGACGTTCCTTGTGAGACCTCAGAGAAACAGCAGTTGTATTGTAGACCATACCCATATTGTGCAGATTGGTTGAATCCCCCCTTCTTGGTCAATCCTTCCCCCCCCCCTTTTTTTGGCATCCCCTCCATTGTTAAAAATTATCGATGTCTCACCTTGGGCATCAAGTGCTTTCTTTGAGATGTTCTCCAGATCCCATCTCCACTGATGAAAGTGTGTCCTTCAATGTTGGATACAAGCTCGTTGCTACTATCAATCATTCTGGTTCAGCTCGTGATGGAGGCCATTGCTGGGCATTAGTGTGGTGTTGTAATTTAGCAAACAGTGGCTGATTTGCAACACCTCAGCAGCGACATCTGCCTCTCTGGCGCAGGTGAGCAATGGATCATCATGTCCTCTTTTTCAACCAGATTTGATCTTGTTGGCATCCTAGCGAAAATCAATGCAGGGTTGCGGGCAGCTCTGTGTGTTTGTGTAAGTGTGTGCATGTATGTATGAATGTGAAGCAAGGTGCCTTGTGTGTTTGAGTGCGAATTTGTTATGACTTGTGTGCTTCGTGTATTTATTCTTTTGCATTGAAATTGTATGCCTAGCATAACACCTGTGTACTGCTGAGTGTTGGCGCTATAAAACATGTTTAACGCCACTTCCAGGTCACAAGTCCTGGTCCGCGGGTGTTCTGCCAGTCACTACTGTCATTATCACAAATGGCCTGGATGCTCACATGGCTGCCGGTGGCCTCTTGATCGCTTTGAATCTCCAGATATTTATTGCATTACGCTATTCCATCATTGCGTGGTAGTACAAGTTTCTACTGTTGGTATTTCACTTATGTAAGCTGAGTGTTGGTGCCTTAAAACATTGTTGAAAGCTACTTCCAGGTCACAAGTCCTGGTGCGTAGGAGCTAACTTCGGTCTACGTGTGAATTCAATTCTATCTAAGAATCATTGTTTGGTTCGCATTTCTTGCTGCTGACAGCTTTTGGTATTTCTACTATGTGTTTGTATGTTAGTATACCCATTCTTGTGGGCATGTAATCGTTCTGGTCCTATGCAGGTCCATACCAAAGCTTCTACTATCCTTTCCATCTACAGAATTACAAACCTGTTAATAGGAGAGAGTGTTAGATATGCTAGGCCTGTCAGGGGTAGCCAAGCCCCTCATTCAACTAGACACCTCTTGTCATGTTACTCAGAACACTCCAGTGTTTTTGTGTATTCATCAACATCATAACAAGATATTTACTTTTTGTTAGCATCCTGGATTTCCGCTGCACCTCCATACAACATGAACAGAATCGCTGCCCCTCCATACAGCATGAACAGAATTGCTGCACCTCCATACAGCATGAACAGAATTGCTGCACCTCCATACAGCATGAACAGAATGATAGCAACAGCAAGTGTCTATCACTGATATGATTGTGCATATTGCTAAGTGCATTTGAGGACAAGGCAGTACCACTAAGTATTAATAGATTAACAGGCAGGGGAATTATGTATTATGTATTGTATAATTTCACATTAGAGCCCCATCTTTTACAAGTTCAACCGTAACGAGACAGGAAATCAATGTTCTTGCACGGTGTGTTTTAGCATGCATTGTGTGTTAACCTTTCCCGTGCCGAGCCTGCAAGCCGGTTTTCACCAGATTTAGCCCTTTTTGGAGATAGTTTTTGAAGGGGTTAACTTTGTTGGTTCGGGTTCTAACTGGAACCATAGGTCGCGAGGCTCCTAGGTGTCCACCTAGGGGTCCCAGTTCAATTTGATCCCCTCCCCATGCCATCCCGACTATAGTCGGGATCGGCACGGGAAGGGTTAATACTAGAATGCACATTTTCAAAGATTTTATCTTTCAGAGATGGCAGCTGATTTTCATACATCACTACTGGATCTGGACGACCTGTCCCTAGCTAGGATTCTCTTCTTTACAGATCCGAAAACATTTAAATGCTTAGCAATGACATGCTCTCGCCTGAGAAAGGTTTCCTGTCTTCAAGCTAGTTTCAGTATCCAGCTATTAGAGTGCAAACTTTACTTCTATTTTGTTGATGGGATCATGAAAATGGTTAATAGAGACAATATTTGTCATTCTCAGGCAATTTTTGGAGATTTTATGAAAATTCTTGATTGTGTACTTGGACACTGTGTTAAAAGTCAT
>JAOBRC010588231.1:0-11009 GCA_027575255.1 Scolionema suvaense
TAAAAAAATTTACCACAATTGTCCCCGCTGTGACATCACAAAATGTCAAACGTGGGCCTCGAACTAGAAGAAAAAAATAAAAACGCCATGTCATTGCTCCACTCAAACCAAACTTTCTAGCTAGTGACTATAATTACATGTAGATGCACACATAGTTAACAATTTTCTTAGAGTGGTTTTTGGGAGAACTGCGTCCAATAAGAAACTGCAAATAAAGGGGTAGTTTTGACCGGCCCTTATGGGGCATTTTTGAGGCCCAACATGGCTACTTTAAAAGTATATTAGGCACATTTAAAGAAAACAGACCTATCAAAACAGTTTTGTTTGACCACGTGATGTGACCTTGTTGGTCATCAAACACCATCAAAGGGACCTCATTTTCTTAAAAATGCAGTCCAATATTAAGATATTAAGGCAATATTAAGGGAAAATATAGACTTTTTATGACTGCAATCAAAGCCTTGCATCATTTCTGTTAATAGTGTAAGTTTTATTGATTTTGAATTACCTTTCATAGAAAATTTCAAGAAAAACTAAAAAATACGCTTTTTTTGGTCAAAACACCTACCAATGAACAACAATGGTCACCCTAATATTTTTTCATCATTGTCTAGAACTTACTAAAATACCAATTTATTGAAAGTTTTTACCATCCTCTACGTGATAGACGTTTTGTTCAGCTTTTCTGACAATTTGCACGATGAAGAGATTTATAGGATGATTCCGGTGAAAAAATGCCCCAAAATCTCCCAAAATCCTGAAGTACCACTCTCAAACTCTCTAACTGCATTCGAAGTGTAAAAGAAAGCACCTTGTTCTTTTATTCCCCCCTAAGTAATAAAGTGAAAAGATCTGTGGGTTTCATCAGTATTGGACTACGTTGCAGGGACAGTATCCGATGGGCATCTGAAAATAAAAGTTAATATTTTGAGCAAAATTAGTTCTATTCAACGTAAAAGCAGCCACAATTATATAAATCTTCACATAGCATGTATGCATTATGGCAAATTGAAATTATAAGGGTTTGAACAGGGTCTGAATTTAGGGGGAGATAAAGAAATTCAAGAACCAAGCATCACAACGAAGACATCTTTCTCTTGGCTTGCCTATGGCTAAAATACTTTAGATTTAGAGTCCTAATGGCAATGCAGTTACTTTATATACCTAATCCCAAAATTTTTAATCTCAACGGTTCTATCGACTTCTGCCCCTTCAAGGGTAATTGCAGGTTGCAGAATGTTTCACACACAATTTTTCAGCAAAATGACGCAAATTCGACAAATTCTGAGAAGCTTACGACACGAGATTATCAACTGTGACAACCACTGGATAGAGATTTTGAAAGTCACACTTTTACTGTCATTCTACTCCTAATAGGTCGTGTTAGATGCTGTATCAATTTCAAGGCCAAGCAGGAATTTTACAGACACGTTTTGGAGGGTGGCAGAATCTGCCCCCACCCCCATCCAATCCTGGCCGTACATCACTCACAAACAACTGACCTAAATAAGATTAAATAAGATTAACCTGACCTAAATAAAATTAAACAAGATTAACACATTGAGATGTGACACTTAGGGTGCAATAAACCATCTCGAAATATCTATTTTATTGCCTTCAATACAACTTAAATAGTAGCTACCCACTATGATTGGTGCAAATTAAAAACAAACAGAATGCTACAGGTCAACATGAGAACATTCAGTGCCAAGAAGCAAAAGTTAAATAAGATCAAATATATCAAGTATCAAAGTTGAGTATCTACACTGGGGCACAATGGAGACAACTGCTTACCTTTTAAGATAACTTTCACACATTCTGCTCTACAAAAATGTGTCTGCTCTCTTAAGCAGCGGATAGCATCTGCAGGAACCACATAAACATATTGTTTATCTGGAAAGAAAAACACAAGTTTGCTATTTCGATTCAAGCAGCCACTAATCAGCTTGCATTCCTAGCTGGGCTCAATCACAGTCTCCCTACAAACATAATTCAAATATGTGTCATGTCATTTAATATCTCTTTGGCCATAATAGTGACATGATGAAAACTCCCGAATAATATCATGTTGTAAGACAACAATCAAAAAACAAAAAACAGGAAACATACTAGAAAACAAGCCAATGAACAGGAATTAAATCTGACGATATGCATCTAGGTGAACCTAACGCTATTTCTTTAGACTAACACTCTTCAATCACTAATTTCTTACAGACAGAAACCCCAGCAAACAAAATTTACCAAACATGATCATTGCTGATCCTGCTACATAGCAGAGACAGGGATTCTGGAAGAGGATGCCTGTACAGCTATGCTACAATCCCGCTTTGTGTTAAATGTAACACCCGTCCATTCATGACTGAACAATTTGTGAGAGGAATTTTCAGTTACTGTGTAAGCTTAAAGCCTCATACTATAGGACTAGCACGACAGTATTCATGAGAACTTTTGAAAGTAGCATTGAAAAAAAAAAAAAAAATTCAGGCACTAACTCAAACCTATCTATGCACTAACTACTATACTATATCAACAAATACAAAAGGATTTCCAACAAAGTTATTCAACATTTCTTGATGTCATATTATAAAAGTGTTATGCTTTGCCTAGGGGCACACCCCCTACAGTGGAGAGACAGAGGAGCTACAAGGTTGAGCCCAACAAACACATAGCAACAGCCTTTCTCCTATTAAAAGGCAAATTTGGAAATATGACGAAGTAAACAGGGAGGAAATCAGCAGAACATTATCCCTTACATACTGGGCTGCACAATTCCAGCAGAAGTGTTAACCAAAGAGTAACTTATAACCCAGCATGACATTAATCCCAAATATAATTATCAGTTGTTGAGACAAAAGATGTACCATCGATGACTTTGGCTGTTAACACGTTGACTACCAAAGGAAATTGAAAAATCGCAGGATTTCAAGAAAAAAATTTCAATTTTTTACGACGGTTCAAAAGTTTGTGCTCCTTCTGATTCGCCTTGCGGTGTTGCCTAAAAACATGCAGAAGTGCTCCAAAATGAGCTGTAAAGATTGGTGCTAGAAATTGGCCCCAAAAACGAGAACACTTGTCCACCGCACGCCACGTGTTAAAAAGACAATAAGGAGAAACAGGCAACCCTTGCCCGTATGATCGCTTGTGCGCATGTTGGGCTTGTAGAGTAGTCCATATGATAAAAAATGACTCACTCCCAAGCTCACAAACAGGCGAATGTCTACAGGGAAATGTTAAAGGGAAAATTGGCCAGAAATTCATGGCTGCGATGATCCTTACTACTTGGTTAAAAACATAATTATCCAGATAGTTTAATCCAATTCTATGCTTACCTTACTGTCCTTTCCGATAGTTCATAACAATGACGAACAAGAGAAGAATTATCTTCCGTCAGACATACTATTTCGCTTTTTATAATAATAATGTATTATAAATATAATAAGAGAGTTTACAAAAACATTCCGTAATGATTTCTAAATTAAGAAGATCGTGCTTTCCTTTTTTGTCCTTCAGTTCAGATGGAAGAATATTCACCATTCTTCCACCACAAACCAGGCAAGGAGTATTATTCTCATTTTTCTGTAATGAGTGCCTAGGGTTGAAAGAGTGCCACAATCCAATGAGCAACCTTTCTGAAAGGTAGAAAATTAAATGAGCACCCCGGCGCTCATTCAGATAATTACGGTACCACTGAGTCATAAGGTGTTTTCAGATCCACATTATTCAAACACTACTAGATCTGAAAAATCCAAAAAATTTTTGGAACATCTGATAGTACGACCTTTCATTACTTGTCAATCTGCGTTCTCATTGGTTTAATTATAACCCTTATCTCCAATCGGTCTCAGAAGTACAAGACTCGTAATAATCTTAAGAAAGATGAAACTCTTTTTGTCAGGCACATCATCAGTGAATAAAATCTGCTAGACAGACCGGTCTATATATTTATACTAGGTGACAATTGTGCACCAATAAAAGCAATAAATGCAATCTGTTAACACGTGAAATCTGATCAAGAGAGGAGGGATATGCCAAGTTGTAGTGAATTTGATGCAAGCAAAGGGATTGCAAAGGTGAAAAAAGTAAAGTATAGAAATTTCTCTGCGAACTTCTACTCACTACTCAACAGTACAGTCTGGCCCAACAATAAGATTTCTCCTTTTAACGACAATCCAATTGACACGTTTAACACGAGATCTGACCTAAGGCTCAGTTACAAGGTAAGACATTTCTGAAGGTCACATACAATGACCTTTGTCAGTGTGTCAGTCTTGCGATGAATATGGGAAAAGATTGATCGGATAACAAATATATTGGCCAGTGCGCATTCCTTGGGCCAAGTAACATTTTTCAAGCTACTGCACTGTCACCTGAATATGTGACCCTCCCCCCCCCCCACCACCACCTCAAACTTTGATTTGAAAAGAGCTGAAAGCGTGAAGCATGGCATGGTAACAGCTCTACATGTAAGGAACAAACGGTTTTAAGGTTGGTCCCAAAACAAGCAGGTGGCAATAATGAGGTCATCATTTGTTACCGCTACGAATAAAAATGAGTGGTTTTAGTGTGTGATGAATGGGTCCTTGGTATGATGTCAGGACAGGTCACTGAAACTGGCACAGAACCTCCCCAAAAGCAATTGCTCAATCATTTATGTACATTTAGACTTTTAAATCTTTGTTATGAACAATAAAAAGTCTGTTTTGATGTGCTGATGTCAGACACCAAATCTGGACCCAAACACAATGAAGAAAACGCCTGCCATGGTCAACAGGTAAAACGAAAGAAACGTTCTTTTGCGCCAAAATGACTGTAGATAAATTCTATGAAAACTCCCCAAGTTTCATAGGTCTCAGTTTAGTTTCAACAGTGCCGTTCTTAAATGTACGAGGGGGGTATAAAGTGTAAATAGGGTTAAAGACCCCTCCCCAGTGCAAATAAGGTTAAAGGGCCACCTACCTTAAATTCATCAGTCTCATGTTGCATACAAATTTCTAGGTGCTGGATTTACATGGGAGACCTCAGAGACTTAACTAATCCATTTAAACATCATCGTGGCATGCAAAGAACTCTTATATTTTTACAAATTTGCAAGAGGGTAAAACTTTAAGAACTTGGGTAACAGTAAATGCTTTTCCAATTTTGGCACAGCTACGGCAGATTTCCAAAGGATCAAAGAGGCTATCTACCAACATTTGGTTGAGGCCCTCGCTTAAGCGATAGGTTAAGCATCATCTATTCCTGCAAGATCCTACTGTGCTTTACCTTTCTTCTTTTTCTTATTTGTCAATGTTATTGCTATACTTTGTTTCCAGCACATTTCCCTATTCTTCATAATAATATTCACTTACTAACATATTTGTCAACACCATACAGACATGCAAGCATTGCCCTTTTTAAAAGTCGGAAACTAAGGATATTTCTTCAATTTATAGCACAATTTATAAAATCGAATTTTAAAGAATCAGGCAGTATTATAACTGAAAATGCAATAAGAAAGTCAGAAATCATATCGGAAATGTTACATGCCTGTCTATACCCTATGTATATTATTTACAGTATGCTCTCATGCTAAGTGCACTTCCACTATTTCCGCACTCCTGGTTTTAGATCGCGTCAGTCCCTTCAATTTATTGCTGACATATGGTTATTAGGTCACGGAAAGTTGAAGTTTTGGTATGCGTAAAATGGCTTATTTGGTAATGCAGACGGCAACTTATTAATCTTAAAATAAAAGATGCGCACGGCAATTTATTTTTTATGTATACCGTGTAACGGAGTGCATAAAAGTCCAATTTTAGGTCTCTGCAGTCTCGCTTTATGTCTCTTTTTATGGTCACAGTATAGTCATCAGGATTTAGTACAGTTCGATGTTGCATCAACACAGTGAGAGAAACAGGACATTCGACCGCAACAGAAGTTGCGAGCTTGTTACACACAGTTTAGGAAAGCTATGAAAATAATGCTGTCAGCTGCAAAAGTAGAACAAATGCGCTACAAAAAGTTGATGCACGCATCTACGCATACCGAAACGTCAACTTCCCGTGGCCTTATTGGTGCTTTCACACCTTCTATAAACATCCAGCTTAAGGCAAAGGTCCAGATATAAGTTTGCTGATTACATGAAGAGTTTCGTTTTTAGAACGGCGAATGGCGAATTTCGCCGCTGCCCAATTTTAGTAATCAAAAATTGATGGGGCCCTGGCAGACATCAAAATTATAGATGCATGATTTTTAAGCACTTGCGCACTTTCATAACACTCTGCACCTCAATCTATACTGCATTTAACCATATCCTTCAGTAATCATAATCTCTTCTGGTTCAATCTGCCAATCGATTTGTATAACAGTAGAATCTTTTTATCTCGAACTCTCAAGGGACCGAGAGAATTGTTCGAGTTAGAGAAAGAGTCTCATATATTTCATGTGAAACATAAATCAGTGATTCAGGTCCGTAAGATGCAATGTATTTTGCAATTTATTCGCATTCTGACACCACACATAGCAGTATTGTTCGAATCGTTTGATTTTGCACAAAAGTTTCACCACAAGCCAGATGTTAAGGAAAGAGGAAAACTCAATGATCATTAAATGTTTAAAAAAATTTCACTGTAATTGGCAACAAGTATCAGAAAAAGTTTGAGTGATGATTATTAAAGTTTAAAAAATTTCACTGTAATTGGCAAGCAACAATTATCAGAAAAAGTTTGAGATAGGGAGAGATAATTGTCAAGAAACCAACATTTCTGTTCGAGACAGAGACGTTCAAAATAGATGTATTTATTAGGAATACATGCTAAATGTCCAAGGACCAGAACTTCAGTTCGACATAGAAGGGAGTTCGAGATAGACAGATTCCACTGTATTTTGAGTGCAATGGAACATGCCGCAAGGAATTCAGAAGTTTAACGTATCAACTTGAAAGCTTTGTTGATGCTTCCACTGCATTTAATGTTAGCCCCCACATTAAGATGAGAATACTGTCAGAGCTAATATTTTCTTCTTACTGCACTTCTCGATTTCTGCTTTGGAAAAGACTTCAGGCTCTTCTAGTGTGATACTTGTAATACCCGTGAATAAGAAATCCCTGTTTTAGTGGAAACTTTAGCACATACCTGCAATACGAAGAGAGTTTTATGCTGGAACAATTTTTTGTGTTCTTGTAGTTTGTTTATTTTGTATTGCCTAAGGCATATCTAAGAACGAGTTTTACCTTGCCAGACTAACAGCAAACTCATCAATTTCATGCCTGTTGGTCAATCCTCAGATTTTTGGATTATCACCTTCGCATGCATTCCTTATTTTACATGATCGTTCTCAACGCTGATTCGTTGAGAACACCAATAGTATGCATTGTCACAAAGACCCTTTCAAGGAGTTGCAGAGGAGCGTACATTTTAAAGGATCAGTTCCTCGACTGCTCCATGTGATAGATGGCAGCTAAGCTGTGCTGTGTGTGGAGGAGGTGCTGCAGAAAGCATGACATGTTGATGGAATAACCTTTATTTTTTGGGTTCATTATTAACACAGGAAAATAAGTATATACAACTCTGATTTCCCACAGTAATAGCTCTAGATATCTCTTGATACCACTCAACTTTCATTTCAGCTAGTAGCATGGAAAGAAAAGCAGAAAACGCACAGGCTTAGTTTTGTGTGCTAGCCCTTTCAAGGGGCCTTTACGGCTGTTCAGCAACATTTTTAAGCCAACAGAAATTAACAAGAGATCCATTTTAGAGGGCTCACAAGGCCTCCCCTAAAACCAAAAGTTGCAAATCCTCGGCAGGTACGCTGTCTCGCTTTTGCCTGGACATGCTCAGAAGAAGATGAAAATGTCCAAATTAGAGAAAAAAGCTAGCTACAACTAACCAACAAAGCAAAATACAACTATTATACGAACATAGAAGTATACTTGCTTCCATCAGGAGAAACTTGCATATAGGAGGAGCACATCTTCGCTATTTACCACAGGAAAAGTCCTTTCTTAACTGTACCTGGCCTAGAGAGCCAAGTGTAAGTGGCAAAGAAACTACATTTTGCTTCAATATTGGTTTTCTGGCCATTCGGACGGTTTTAAATAATTCTTCTGAATAGGCAGCGGGAAAGTGATAAAACCTGGCCTCATTGAGTTCCTACCAGGCTAGGAAATAGTTAGATGCAGACATGTTGGAGAGATGGCAACTGCAGTGTGGGCTTTGACTTACAGATAGAGTGATTGCTGATTGTGCTGCATGTATCAATTCAATCTAAACAAAATTCGCAGGATGAATGATGTGTCAATAAAACTTGCATGAAGGAAACAGACATCCACAATTTCTTCCATGAACGTCACATTACCTGCCAGTCCACGGCTTGCTATTTGTTCCTTCAGTATTGACCCACAACTTGAACATGTGAAGTCAGATCTAAAATGGTAAGGCATCAATAGATCAGAAGCAAGCCACAGAATTAAAAAAACCTTATGGAGAAATCTTCATGTAAAACTAAGGCAAAAAGCCATTCTATGCCCTTTTACATAAAAGCAACCATTTTCCGACAACAATTTCCACACCTCAACCTAACAACTGTCTTCTCAAAACAGTTGAATGATCTCAACATGCCTAATATTGCTTTCAGCTTTTGCTACAAAGCCTACCAAAATAGATTTCTTGCAACATAACTTAATTACTGCTCCTAAGTTCTACACCAATAGTTACACAAGTGTAATGAACGGATCTCAAATTATTTTCCAACAACCCTAAGCCTAAGCCCAGCAACTCAAAGGGAGATTTCCCAGGAATAATATAATGAAATATTTCATACTTTAAAAAAAAGCTTTGAAAAAATGGTCACGTTCGGATGTGATTTGCCACCCACAAGCCAAAGAGAGTATCTGTAGATACAACGCAAGGTTCATAACAAAAGCAGTATTGACCCTAAGCTTGATCACAAAAATTAAGAAAAAGCTAACGAAGCATTCTGTGTACTATTTTGAAAAAGCACTAATAATGGTCACGCCTAAACTTGACGATAGTGCAGCAAGACATGCCCAAAGCCCTAAAATTAGTGATACTGCATATAAGGTTCACAGCAAAAATTACAAAAGTATAAGGAAGGATTCTTGAAATATCAAAAAAAAAACCACTGAAAATGGGCCGCAAATCGTCACCTGGAAGCTGAACGATGGTTTTGCCACAGACGACACATGGTCCATAACAGAATTAGTGCTTCCTGAAAGACTTACACCTGAACTTAAAAACACTTCTGATGTAATCTTAAAATGTCTTTTAAAAAAACAATAAAAAAAACTACTTTAAGACAGAAATTGCCATCGGCAAACAGATCGTACGTTTTCCCAAATATGGGTCATAATATAAGTTATGCTACCCTTACGATTTAAGCCAAAAAAGACAAAAACAACTGAACCCTTTCCGAAATACTTGGGGAAAAAAACAGAACCAATACCCATTTTCGAAAGTAAAATGCCACCCAAAGCACTATAGCATAACCCGGTTTTGACATACTAGGGAGAAAAAACTCTGGAAATAGCAATTTTCTGATGTAAAGTGCAACCTGGAAGTCTAACGTGATTTTCCCAAGACATGGCACAAGGTTCATGACATAATGCAGATGTGACCCTAAGATTCAAACGTAAAACGACAAAAAACAGATGAACCCTTTTGACATTATTCAGAAAAAAAAGCAGAAGATCTCCCTTTATGGATATAAGTTGCCGCTCGCAAGCCAAATGTGATGTTCCTCATAGTCTTGAGATAATTTCACAAATCTCTAAAAATGGCCGTTTTGGGGAATGAATTGCAACCTATAAGCTGAATGAGAGTTTTCCCAGATAAGACAGATGGTCAACATGAGTACTATAGCCCTAGACTAGCTTAGTTATTTTTTTTTCTAATACTCAAAAACATATGTCATCAATCTGTATTCTGTCACTACAGCCAAATTCAAATGAGACACTTGATAACAGGAGAGGAGGAGTATTGATTGACTTTCGCATTTATTTCATGACAAAAGCTTGTGTCGTTTTGGAGATATGGAGCCCCAAAGGTCAGTAGCTACCATCTTCCCATTAATTATGCATGATGTCACTTGACTACCACTCAAATTATCCAGGCTTTGTTCCCCAAATATTCAATCTTGAAACGTTTTAGAAGACGCTTTCTTTCATTTTCTCATAATGCAAGATAATATGCGAAACATTCACCAGGAGAAAACATCTTAATCCTTTAAGCTGCTAAGAAAAATGCTATAAATGCTATAATATGTCATGTTTACCATGCTCTATCACCTACTAAAATTTCTTCCTTTAATGGGTTATGCTGAAGAACTGAAACTTCGTGCTTTTAATAAAATAATCTGCCCCATTGTGACCAAACTTTAGGGTCCCACTCCTACTGGTTCCCGAGATATTGGTCATTTTTTGGATCCTTAATTTTTTTCCATGTCCAGGCCTTCAAATAATTATTTGGCAACGCCGGTGATATGAGCGACGACACCGCTCATTCTGTAGGTCATAAAGGTTTCCAGTCGGTCACTTCACTCCGCTCGCTCTTAACATCTGACATCAATCACAGCCATACATCACCTGAGCAGTCAATAACAAGTGCTCTTGGAACCCTGCATAAATATGAGAAGATTGTAAGTTGTAAGTCATGGCATGAAACCTCGCCTCATACAGTTGGTTAGATTGAAAAGAGAGAATTTGGCAAGCTTGGCTTCAGAAATTTGTCGATCGCAATGACCAATGCAAGGTAGTCTATCGCCGGTCATCAGCCAAAAATTTATCGGTCATTGACTCATGCCCGATGGCTATTTGAAGGCCTGAATGTTCAATAAAAGTTTACAACTTGTATTTTATGTATATGCCAAGTTTCAGGTCAAGAAACAAAATCAAATAGATTTTACGATTTTTTTGTGGGGGTAAGAGGGGGGGGGGCGATTTTATTACTTATTCATTAAGCACGTTTACCACCACAATCAGCGTACAATGTTTGAATATACCTGCACACTGGGTT
>JAOBRC010588342.1:0-11009 GCA_027575255.1 Scolionema suvaense
ACCTGGGCTTCCATATGATCCTAGACGGAAGGCCCTATGAGCAAGGTAGCCCTATCTGATCTAGCTAACCATCTAGCTTTGTTGCATAGGATCTTCCAATACTGTGTGATTCATACTGTCAGGATAAATGTTCGTAAAACATGGATTGTATAGAACGGAACTAAATAAATTGAATCTCAGAGGCAAATAACAGATATCTAAATTGACTAAATTCGGCTATCCTTCCTTAAAACCGCATATCTGCCAAGCCCACTAACTTTGGGACCCTCCCCCCCCCCTCGGCAGCTAAGCTTTCGCTTCTGTGTGCCTCCCTTTACCAAATGGCCGGAGCTTATATTTCCTTGTTCTTTCCTTGCTAAGCTGAATGTGAAGGTCTAGAACATGAACTGGAAGAATGGCTTGGACTATGCAGCTGTTGTTAACAATAAGAGAAATAAGTTTGCGCTTTGCACTGCTTGGCAATTATTGGAATCCAGAGTAGCAAACCTCTATATTAATCACTAATTTTGTATGAAACTTGCTCCACTGGTAATAAAGCAACTATGAAAGTTCTGACTGGATCAAAGGAACCCTACCATTGTTTGAAATTGAACATAAAAGTCCATTGTTGAAAAAATGCCCCATGGCTACGTTTCGTGATGTATACATTCTGAATTGGTATTGTTATGTAGGACAGGGCCTTTTGACATTTTAAAATCTTATTCAAAACATCTCACTTCAGTTCCACAATGAAAGCAATTTGGCATCCATAGAGACAGCATTATATATGAAAAACAGACCTGTGTAGGAGCCTGGTATAATAAATGCAATCATGTGAAATGGTCACTTTTGACAACCTGACATGCCAGTATTTGTCAGCTAGTTTAACAAGTGCTAGTATGCTCCAAGACTACATTTTGTTGTGGTACAAATTAGTAGCTGAAATTAATTTATCTGGTAACAAATGATATACATTTATGTTTGTCATATGTTTGCTGCTGTGAATGTTTCTAAAATCATTTTATTACCTTCAACCTGAATGTCGGCCTGCGATGTGTGCGGTCTTCCCTGGCAACCTGGCAACCTTTCTATTATGTTGTGCTGTTCTCGGTACCAGTCTTGATGGACCTCGATGGTGCAACCCATGTGCTGTAAAACCCACTGCATATCGCTTTCTGTCAAGTCACCCATTTGGATTATTGTGGCAAAGTACTTCCTTGCAGTTGTGGATAGGAGGCGTCCAGGGTGTTGCAGTCCATCATTCATGTTTAAGATAGCATGCATGCAATCATTACCTAGAAGCATGATAGTAGATCAAATTTGAAGTATAACTCATATTGCGGAGACATAGTCATGTATCATATCAAAGCTGATTTCATTGAAGTAATAAACTCTTTGGTGAAATTTTATGCTGTTTTGTTATATGGATCCATTGTTCACTGTACTACTGTCGTAAATTCATGTTTGGTTATCATATCATGTCGAATGTGCTGCCGCATATAAAGGACCTCATTTGTTTATGCAAAAAACTAGTACAGTACAGAGCATATGTCTAGTAAAATGAGCCCTCGCTCCACTAAAGGCCCCCTACCAAGAAAATAAACCAATAAAAAATAAGGAATCGCTTTTTATATAATAACTCTGTAATCACCATGGAAAAGAGAGAATGGAGAAAAGGGGAAGGCAGAGAGTAGCTTAGTAGAAAAGTGAGAAGCAGTGCTATACGTATGAGAGCTTAGTTACAGTGTTGCTATGAGTGACTTAGGCCCCAAGCGTGTGATACGGCAAAGCAATAGAGAGATAAATGGTGTTGCCTGTCAAAGGAAACACTTGTTTGCCTTATCTTCATAATGGTGTTTCTAATGAAGTGTTAGAATTCTAAGTAAAGACTCCATAAATGCAGGACACCGGATTGTGATTGGAAATTTTGGAATGAGGGGAGACAGGACATCTCTGCACACCACGTCTATACTTTTCTGTGGATTACCCAATGCTCTTACCTCTCAAGCTCTTTGTTGAACCTCTTGACGGGACTGCAAACAGGTCGCGATTGATTCAGTTAACTTTTGCTATTTTGTGTGTCGAAACAAGCAGGTCCAGTGCTTCTGCCTCTGCTTGGTTAAACAGAATTGGCACTTTTCTCCCTCTCTTTCCTTTGATCACATCCAAACTAGCATAAATGAGAATTTACGCGTTAGTCAATGTTACTATTATAAAGGGACCATTCTCATAAAGTTAATGCAGTAGCTGGTCAAATCTGGCACTCTGTCTGCTGCAAGTCTAAAATCTGAAACATTTTGGTTGTATAAATACCTGCCGCAATTACATAAAATCCTCCAGGAAAGTGTAAGGTGGAGGTTTTCACTGGGGGGAAGGGGAGGGGGACTGATTTCAGCGATAGAGTTCTGCCCAGTCAGCATCACTTCACATCTACTATCCCATGATGTGTACAGTATCAACAAAAAGGCTGGTAATTTTATAGCCGTGGAACCACAACAAGCATACAGTTATATTGGAAAAACTCCTATTTAGTTCCCTTGTCATATGTATGACTTAAACATGGATACGAGTCACGTGAAAGGTACATGATAATAGTGAAAGCATATTTTTTCCGAGGGTGGCGAAATATGGCTGCTTCTGAGGAGGGAGGTCTGAAAATGGTTTTTCTTGGGGGGGGGGGGATGTTTGCCTGGAAAGGAGCGGAAACTGATTTTCCGGGGAGTTGACGCAAATACCAAACTTCATCATTATTTTTCCATACACTAATGTTGAGCTGAATTTCATTTTTGACCATATGAACAAATAGTTGCAAAGTTTGTTTTTTAATATCAAAGGGTATTCTAATATAACCAAAGAGTCAAAGGGTATTATACATGATTGCCACAAGCATTTCAAAATCAAACTTTCATGAAGAATGATACGATTTTTCCAGACTTTTTGGGTAAAACTGATTCTAGTTTTCCAGACATTTCAGAAAAAAAAGATCATCTTTTTCCAGACATCAGAATACGCAACCTGTAATGACTTGATTGAGACCCCAGGGCTTATTTGGAGCATATTCCAGGAAGCGTGGGACCGATGAAAGTTGCATTGCCAGAAGCCCTCTCTGCCATTGCATTTTCTATAATGTTGATATGATTTGACTCATTAATAAATTATTTTTCCAGTCTCTTGTATGGTTTAAAGGAGGAAAAACTAAGAGACAACTGATCAACAATTTTTCAATTTAAATATCGCAATTTTTACGGTACTGACATGTTTTGTAAGGATTCAACTAGTTCATTGGGCTGACACTTCAAAGGGAGGGGCTTATTTGTGGGAAGTTTTTGTGGGAGTGGGCCTATTCGAAAAAGAGGGCTTAATTGGGTCTTTAAAGTACTCCATCATTAAAGAAGATTCTTTTTTTTCTCTAACAGCTTTAATCTAACATTACAATAGTCTAATACACCGCAAAGGTTTTTTTCCATGCATATCATCATTTACCATCCGTTTGAAACGCTCAGTTTGTCTTTCTTTGCACTTAATGTTATCTTTGAAGTATCCACTTCAACAGCCACAATTGAATATTGCGATTCATTTGATGTCGACTGTGCTGCATCATTGAGCTTTTTAAACACTAGTGCATTGAACAAAAATAGGATACTCCACACAACGAATGAATTCATTGTCCTTTCTTTCTTTTAGTTTGGTAACTACTCATGATGCTTGCACTGACTTCAAAAGATCTCTACAAATATTAAAATCATCAATCATCAATTTTGTTTCTGTCACACTGACACAACCTTCCGCAACTTTCTTTTATTCCACCCAGGATGTGACGCAGAACTGAAATGGATACTCTTCAGAACCAGGAAGATTTAAACAATTCTCTCCACTAATAGAAGAAAAGAATAATGCAACAATTTTCATGCCACATTTATTGGTTTTCCAAAGAAGAGCTCTTAAATCCATTGTGACTTGTACCAGAGTGTATCACAGAGTACGAACTAGTTCGTCTGGAAGAATGCTTTCTTCTGTGGCCATGTTCAATGTTGTGTGTCCAAATACGTTTTCTGTCATAGGATTCTGGCCCATCCACAGAGATCTGTTTCATGTAAGTCCTGAAAATCCTCGCACGAAACACTTTTGGGCTCCAAAAAGATGGGCAGTGTTATTTTGCGAAACTAGTGTTCGTAACAATACATATCTGATATTGCACTTCCAAACACAAAGAATGGGTTCATTTTAAGAACCTGAAGAACCGTAAAATTTTGCTCTTGCCGTGGAAAAAAAGTAAGAGACACAAGAAATGAATAAGCGTGTGGCGCAGGGGAGGGGGTCACGATAAGCTCCGCCCCCTTCCTTCCCGTAGTACCTTAGAGCAGGCAACTAAGGAGCGTACACGATTATTGTTTCTCATAATATATTCTTGGTCCAGGATTGTACAGCTCCTAACTTTAGCGACTCACCCATTGCAGGAAGATCCCAGTACCCATGAACATTTCAGAGACACTACCTAATCCTAAAACTTCGAATAAAAACGAAAGATGAAATATTCAACCATGGTTGCCATCAGATGCAGGGCCTTGAACAAGTATCTCTTGCTTCCTGCAAGACACCAGCCAAGACCTCAGATACCTTCAGTCCAAACAAACGCTAGGCCAAAACACAAAAATCAAGAAGCCATATAAAATTATGCTACTGCCACAAGAAACACACAAGACAAAAAATTTACAAAAAAAAAAAAAGGAAAAAGGGCTGGTATACAAAATTCTAAACAAAAACTGACAAAAAATTACACAAACGTATTCAGCTAATAACAAACTGTTAGGAAATTTATAACTTTTTACTTTGATTTTCAAGACTTTTTCCAGACCTGCATTCCAATTCCAGACAATTTCTAGACTTTCCAGACTTTTCCAGACTCAAATTCCAGACATTCTTGGCAGACATGGCAACCATGATTATAGTATAAACTGAGGCATTTTAGAACAAACCCAGGCTGAGCTTCATCACAGAAGCTCAGACCAGCAACACTATTTTACAGTCTTGATGATCAAATTATGTAATAAATTAAGACTATGAGGATGAAGAACAATTCATATATAAACAAGTCACATAATTAGTGGACTCCCACAAAATTAATTGAGAAGATTTGTGTAAGATCAAAGAAAAAATAAGACTTAAGCCGAAAGCCAAAAGATTCACACCATAAAAAACAAAAAACCAATGAAGGGTTCTAGAAATATAGTGAAAAAACCCTAAAAATAGTAAAAAAAAAAGTAAGCCACCCCTAAGATCCAATCAAAAAAATGAGAAAAAAAGGAAGGGTGGTTTTCGACAATTTGAAAAAAAACTGAAAATAGCCACTCTCAAACGTATATCACCACCCCCAAGCCCAACCTTAATGAGATTTTCCCCATACATGGTACATGGTTTATAACATATGCAGAGTAGCCCCGAAGAAGCACACCAAAAATGACACAGAATGAATCAACCATGCATGCCCAAAATAGCCTATTTCGGACACATATTGCCACCTGCAAGCCAAACGATATTTTCTGGAGACGTGCCACATGGCTCATAACATGCGCAGATTTGGCCCAAATATTCACACCAAAAATGACAAGAATCCAACAAACAGTTTTTGACATATATAGAAAATACCCTGAAAATCACCATTTTTGGATATAAATTGCCACCCGCAAGCCAAATGAGATTCTCAGGAGACATCGCACATGGTTCATAATATATGCTCAGTTGCCCCAAGTATTCACGCCAAAAATGACAAGAATCGGATGAGCAGTTTTTGACATATTTGGAAAAAACAATGAAAATCACCCATTTTGGACGTAAATTGCCACCTGCAAGCCAAACAAGATTCTCAAGAGACACCGTATATGGATCAAAACATGTGCAGAGCTCTTATAACTCGCTGCTTTCGCCGCTTGCTGGCTGGCCAGAGGCCAGCGCCAAAGCGTCGAAAGAAATCCCAAGGAAAGATTTTTTATTCACAGTCGATATTTCTCCGCCCATTTGAGGGCAAAGGCGGGAACATGTGTGTGGGGATTTCGTAACTGCATTGGTGTTTTTTGCACTAATGTCAGAGTTAAAATTCTTAACCAAAGCAGCCAAGCTGTTCTTGCTCCGAGAACTTTGGTAAAGGAATGGGAAACTCCTGGGAAAAACTGACATTGGTCGTCAAAATCTTTCAAAATTTCAATCAATTTGTCAAAATTAGTGAAATCAAGGCATGCAGAGCGCGTGAAAAAACTGAGTACATTTTAATATACTGGACACGAAAAAGCTCTTTTGTGTGCATATGTAACTATATAATTAGCACCTGGAAAGTGGGTTCCATGAAGATCAAGCATGACAAAGTTTCAAGGCTATACAAATTAGGCCAATAATATTGAAAACTCCAAAATCTGATAAAAGTAGCATTTTCGGAGCAATTCAAATTCAAAATTTTGGTATAATTCTATCAAATCGAATTATCTCTGCATGAAGCTTGCTCGACTTGATCCGAAAAAGTGATCAAGACGTTCAATATAAGATAAATCAGAAGTCGAGCTTTGTTATAGCACATTAGACAATCAATTTAAAATTAAGAAAAATGCGAAATTCAACAAAAATGGCAATTTTAGAGATATACAAATCTTGAAAATAGACATGGGGGAGACAAATAAAGAATGTTCCCCATAGAAATGACACCATATGATCACGAAGAGAGATATAGACGTCTTAAACAAAGGCAATCAGTTGCTAATGTCCATCAAAGTACCACAAAATGTGTAAGAGATTGCATGGTTTTACAAAAATGGCATATATGAAAGGCTATAAAACGTAATGAAAACATAAACAGTTCAATTAAAACTGGTTTCGAAGAACATAAAGTTGTTTTCAAAGCAGGAAAGAAGTACCAAGGCATAACAGGATATAAAACATGCCTTTCAGTGGGCGTGAATATCAAACATTTCATTAATGCTATTGAGATTACTTATACAAGTCCTGCTGCATTCATCCAGCCATTTATGTATGATTACCAGTTCTGGAATGCATTTGAATGCGAGAAAAAGAGTGATATTTGTAAAGTCCACATGCACAAACATTACAAACTAGAAAAAAATGCTATCATTAGAACGAAATAGCCTATAACTGCTGAAACATGACTTTCTAGACAATGTAACACACTATATTACACCATAGGAACCTATTAAAAATAGTGACCTTTGGGACGACGTTTGGAAGAGAATCAGAAAATGTTCAACACCAAAAGGTTATATTTCCTAATAGACCATCGTTAGAAGTATATGTTTCTAAAAAAATATTTGTCAAAAGTGTCATCGTCGTGGACCCCAGAATCGAAAAACTGGCAAAATATGCCATTTTTGCGGCCTGGTAGCGACTCTCAAACAAAAATTTACAGAGACCCACAATATACAATAGGTCGTACATATAGTCATTAAAAAATTCTGAAAGTTTAAAAAAAATCATCGCCACCATTTTTGAGAAATTTGGATTTGAAAAAAAAGTACAGAAAAGGGGGGTCATTTTTACCTGTTTTTAGGGTGTAAGTTTGAGGGTCAAACTAGATGCTTTATAAACACATTTAGGGATGTTGTTTATTGCAGACCTGTAGTAAATTTTGTGGTGAATCAGAAAATATTTAGTTTGAGAAAATAACACAACGTCGTCGGACGTCAGATGCCGTCAAAATGACTTCATTTTCACAAAAATGCACTTTTTGGGGGCAAATACTAAGAACTTGTCAAAATAAGGACTTTTTCAGGGTGAAATCGATGAAATGGGTCAATTTCCATTGATTCTGCCAATTTCATGAGTTTTGAATCTAGTTTTGTGAAAAAAATCAAGAAAAACTGAAAAATAGGCCTTTTTGGCCAAAAAACGGCAAATTTGACCCACTGGCAGCTAATCGTGACCAAATAAGGTCATCTCAGATTTTTTTGCAGTTACATCTAGAACTGGTTTCGTACTATCTCTCTGCTAAGTTTGATAAGTTTGGTATTTGCAAAGCTATGCTCTAAAAAGTACCAAATGTTGCGTTTTTTTTACTTTTGCCAATTTTGGCCTTTTTTCACATTTAACCATGTCAGTAGCAAAAACCGTAAGACTTAGTGTAAAACTTTTTAAAGCAAACTAAGTACTAGTTAAAGTTTAAAAGAACCAAAAAACCAAACCTACCAAGTTTTGATAATACCATGACCTTAGCCGTCAAAAATGGCCAAAATGACCCTAAAAAACCCCATCAGAGCACATGTCGAATGCCGTGACATCACAAATCACAAATGTGTATGCTCCAAACATTTTTTCCCGTAAAACCAAATAATTTCCCTACCTGAAACTGACTTTCATTTGAACATCCCAGTGCTCAACGTTGAATGCTAAGCCGAAAACTAAAAAATTGAAAAAACATTATTTTGACTTTGACCCGACGTCGGCTGGACATCGGCCCCGGCATCGGCAATCAAACGTCATGATTCTTGTACAGAATCTTATTCTACGTTTGCACAATATTTAACATTTGCCTTAGCATGTATAGTTTTCATTTTATCGGTCATTTTCCAGGAGGCTATCAAAAAATGACGAATTTTTGATGTCATTTTTCGACGTCAATGATGGCCCTGACGGTCTCGAAACCCGTCTCAAAAGAACAGGCGTCAAAAAATCTTCAATATATGTCCAAACTAGAAAAACTTAATGATAGCCTCCAGCAGTCCTCAAAAACACCCAGATTTGAGTACATAAACGGGGAATTCACATACACAAACGTCAAGATTTTTTTATTATAGCCTCCTTTCTCCATTTGTTGTTTAAGGAAGGAATTTCAGTCTTCGTTAAAGCAACAAATGGAGAAATGTCGACTATGAATAAAAAATCTTTCCTCGGGATTCACACCAAAAATGACAAGAATCGGATGAACTGTTTTTGAGATATTAGGAACAAAATGAAAAACGTCTTTTTTGGACGTATGTAAATTGCAACCTGCAAGGCGAACAAGAGTTTTCCTAGATATGACACCTGGTCCACAGCATAACTGCTATTGCCCCGCAGTTTCACACTAAAAACTACAAGAAAGTAAAGAACGGATTTTGAAATATTTTTGAAAAACCCTAAAAATGACTATTTTGGGGCATAAATTGCCACCTTTCCTCAATTACGGATTGTCACCTTCACACCAAATTTCAGAAAGATTCATTAATTAAGCGGTTATCCAGGAAAATGCGTTGGTGACGGACGGAAGGACAGACATACCTCATTTTATAGGACTCTTCCTGTGGGAGTCCAAAAAGTGATATATTTCTAGTTTAAAACAGCTTTTTTTTTGTGAAAAAAATAAAAACAAACAATTAATAAGTTCATCACCATTGTGTCCCAACTACGCATTGAGAGCAGGAAACATTACCCTAAATCAAACAACGAGATTTACGAATATAATTTTTTTCTTCAGTGATACGGTTTCTATCAGCAATGCCAGTGAAACTGAACACAAATTACAAAACTAAGGTTTTATCCAGCCAGTTAATGACAATTGGTCAATAGACATCAAAAGTAAACATCAACCACATGCAAGATATTTCCTAACGTTTTGATACTGTGCTTAATAATGTAGCTCAGTTCTCCTACAGGATGGCCAGAAATATCCAAGAAATAAATTCCAGGAGTATTCCAGGAGATTTTAAGAGTTTTCCCAGGAATACCTAATAAGTTAAGTTGAGTTCTACCACAGAATAAAGTCAAATAGTACTAGGAGTTGAAAGATTCAAAAGCTTCAATGCAACTTAACCTGTTCTTCGAATACCTATTATTTAGACAACGCCATTGGAAGTAAGTAAGAAAATAAACACCCAATAACAATATGTTAATACCAACAAATACAAAACTAAACATGTGAACAACTTTCAACCTTAAATTCCGAGTTTATTCCAGAACCAGAAAGTAGAAAGTTGTTGCTGAGATAAGGCAGTCACTAAAATGTTGTTATTTGGTGTGTTTCCTTGGTTACTTGAAGAATTTGTCTGGTTGTAACGTTTTGTGTTGTTGATTACCATTTGGGTTAACATGATTAATATTGGAATACATACAGCAGCCAATGGTCATACCCGTCAGTTACTGCAGATGCAGATGCAGAACATAGGAGAACTTCGCAACCTTTACCGTCAAAAACCAGCATGTAGAGGAGTATTCACTACCATTTGCTTACACCATGATCTGCAAGCTTAACAGGACAAATCTCTAATATAGCAGCTAAACAATAACAATCCTAAATCACCCATCTTAACAGCCAAGAGACTTTGAACCAACTAACTACACAATGTAGTACATCCAATTATATCAAAAAGGAAACTACAACCATTGCATCAGACACAACTGCCAGTAGTAACACAAGTATAATTCTAACTATACTAAAAGAGCAGCTTCAAGTCCATATCACAAGGAAACTCACTAAACATGCTTGTATGGCACTAGCTACACAATCACAAGCAATTCTCTGGTGCAAAATAGACTTCATTCATATTCCCTCACAGTTCTTTATAGATAGAAAATCCTTGTTCTCCTGATGTCTGTCAACTGAAGAAGAGCTAAAACAACCATAAAGATTTCCCAGGAATTTTTCTACTACGTGATTTCATATATCATATTCTCAAAAATCAAATCCATTCAGTCTCTGAAAGGGTGAAATGAGAGAAGTTTACGTTTCTATCAATATTAAACCCCTTAAATAAAGCATCATACTTTACTATCAATTCACACTTCCTTTTGTCTGAACCATTCGCAAAGCTGAAGAAAGAGGTGGCACTGCAGGAAACCCAGCAATCACTGTATAGCGTGATAATCAAAATGACAGACGCAAAGACTGAAAAATGTACTGTTTAAGGTGAAGGTTGGTGATTTCGAGACCTGCCCCAGCCATTCAGGCTCCCATTACGGGACAACCCATAAACACAGCAGTTTAAAGGGATCCTCCGGCAAAAATATAAATTGAAGTCAAATTGCTTACCGTCACAGGAACAACACGAAAACGTTCT
>JAOBRC010588453.1:0-11008 GCA_027575255.1 Scolionema suvaense
CCCCTGGGCCGTACACCAGCCAAAAAAGCCCTATCTGAATAGGGTTAACGAAAGATTAAGCCTGCTTTTTGAATTCGGATGTTCATTTGGACGTTCCGCAAATTGGTAAAGTCACTTGCTGCTTCTCTCCTCCACGCAAAGCTGTGGAGAAATTACTGAATCTCTGCCCTTCTTAACTGGAAGGGATTCAGGAGTTTCTCAGTAGCTTCACGTGGAGAGAAGAGCAGCGACTGAATATAGCTAGCATTTCTTGTTTAATAAAATAAAAGCAGTTCGCGTATATACCACACTTATGTAGCAATAAGTATTTAGCTTTAGAATGGCATGAAGATTGTTGTCGAAATATTGCTGTTTAACATCAATTCCTGAGTTTCGTTAGAATTTTAAACCTACTCAAATATAACTGGTATTTATCGGAAATGCTTTTATTTTATTCTACTTGAAATATTCAGTGAGTGAAGGCTTCTGCTCTTGTTTAGTAGACTACTTCTGCATTTATTAACTCTTAACGCCAGGATAAAAAGCGTTTTAAAAATACACAGAGAGAGCCTAAACGAGTTTCGAATAGTTAAAATAGGATTGCAAAGGTATTATATACTGCTATACTGTAATGCTTCGATAAAATGCCAAAGGCGCTCGTAAACCTTTTGAACTTTGTAGGGGACGTCTCCTCAAGGGGTGTATTTTAAAGGGCATGTCTATTACTTTTTTGAAACTGTTCTTTGTTTCTTTAATGTAAACTTCATACATAAATGAAATATGCACAAGACTACATTTCAGTATCATCGTCAACGTCTTTTCCATGCTTCCATATTCTTATACAAAATACAAAACCACAAAACTGAAAACACAATGTAGCAGTGGAAGTGGTAGTTTTAGGTGTGTTAATTGATTTACCTCTAATATACGCCCCTCTAGAGCCGAGTAGAGGCATCCTTTCGAGGGGGCTGTTAAATAGAGGAAGGAGTTAAAAGACTGAGGCATCAAAAAGCAACAGCACTTGATCCTGAAAGAATCCTCAGTTTTGCTTGTTTTGCTGTGCTGTAGATAGTAGGTTCTAGGACAGAGAAGGGAAATTGTTCTGTAGTCACTAATGCACGCCTAGATATATTGTTTTCCTTTTAATCGTTAATTTACACTCCAAACTCACTAAATCAGGGACTAGCCGAAGAGACATATTTCTTTGTAACGAAAAAACGCGAAGGATCTAGTACTTAATTATTCCAAACTTTTACTGTTGATAGTTCACTTATTTGTAGCGTTTGTATGATAATGCAATTTTATTTATTTCGTGCAAATAGCATGACCTAAAGTTAATGTAACAATCGTATCCACCATTAATAGTTAGGCTACCGTTGCCTCATACTACCAGGGAAGTAGTTCTTTGATATTACATACAAAAAAAATTGGTACTGGAAAATAACACAAACTAACGACTGTAAACACTATACTTCATTACTTAATGATTTTATTCATAGCCACACATCAGCGATGCATAATAACGCAGTATAATGGTAAAAAAAGTGTTATTCGTTACCTGACATTAGTTTTCATGACATTGTAAGCTGCTGGATGTTAGTAATACATTATAACGCAGTATAACGGTGAGTAGCGTTTTGAATCCTTACCCTATGTTAGTTTTCATGGCAGCATAGTCTGCTTGATGTTGGCAATGCCAAATAATGGAAAGTAATGGTTTGAAACGTTACCTCCCATTACCTTTCATGACTATCTCTTAGCTCAAAAAGTAACAAAAAGCCATGAAATGTAATCCATAGTAACGAAACTAAACGTGAACTAACGAAAATAGTACCAAAATAACGTTTTTCATGTTCATAATGTATCTGCAATGCAACTTGGTATGCTTTTTGGAAAGAGCGCACAAAATATTTGCACAAGCTGGGAAGTGTCCAGAAATTCAAAGTCAAAGCATGAACTGAGACATGTGGGCTGCTTTAGCTGTTCAGTCAAAGACATGTTTGCATTTAGTAAGCATTCATCATGCAAGGAATGTGTGTTTCAGACTAGTAAGAAGCTCTGATTGTGCTCCAGCAGCCAATTGGGAATAGTTTACCCAAGGATGTTAAAGTAGGTGAATAGTGCACAACGGCTTGCTTATTGTTCTAGGTTGGTTGTCCTTAGAAATACGCTATTACCGAATCTATCTCAATGTGATTAGTGCTAACGATGCCACTTACATAAAAACCGTCTCAGAACCTACAGTTTACGATTCAGTGCCATGGCGTGTGAATGCACATTGGGACAAATTAGGTTTCTTGAAGGCTGTAAGATGTCGTCACTGACACAAGCATGGTCGGTTTCAATATCCTGACCCTCATTTGGAGGTGGATGTTTTTTCTATATGAACGTTAAGGATAGTAGTATCTGAAATGCCTATTTTAAGCAGCAGCTAACTGAAAAGTCTAACTCATTGATAGTTCATGGAAAATCATACTATCTCACCAGCTCGCGTTTCCATTGTATTCGTCTTTATACGCTAATGATTCAAGGTTTCGAGCACTTTGCTCATCATCCCTTCAACCAAAGCAAAAAAAAGTGCAGCCTGCTTAAATGGTAGAGCTGAAAATAAGAACACAGTCTTGGCCTTTCTCTCTCATATCATTTGAAATAGTTCTCTTACATTGTTGAAGGTATTTATCTTTTGTTATCCTCTGCTTCTGCTCCTGTAACTCTATGAATGGATCGAAACGAAAAGCTGTTTTACCAAATGTAATATAGGAATAATGTTAATGACAAAGCAACTTTTTATGCTTAGACTCCTGGACGGTTATTCCAGGTTAAAAAAAATCGATCAATATAGCTTGTTGATTCGGAAATTCATGGTACCTGGTGCGCCTAAAGATCAACCATGTTCCACACCGTTCCCTAAAAAAGCTACTTTGAGGAAAATTGTTTTCCTTTGGGGAAGTTATGGGTTAGATATTTTTAAACACAAGAAAATCTTCCCAACGAATCGGTTGCTTTCAAAGCTCGAATGGTTTTTCATCACGTATAATTTTTCGTCTGAAAAACAAGGACTTTCAGCCATCTTCAAGCCTTTTTTAAGAGTTGCTAATGTTCCACCCTTCTTATCTGATCAAAATTGGAATAAAAGTACAAAATTACTTATATGCATTAATAATACACTATCCAAAAGCAGTTTTAATTAACTTTTACGCTACTAAAACTTGCAGAATTGTAGGAAAAAGTTATTTACTTTCTACCTCCAAATAAAGACTTGCATAGAGCTTTTTGGCCCAGCTGCAACCTTTGCCTACAGCATGACAACCAACATCGAATTTACAAAGGATGCCGATTTCAATGCAATTTCTATGGCAAATGACTAAGTGCTAGGTCTGTGCTTTATCCAGCCTTTTAACATCCTTGGTTTACCCTAATAGATCAGATTTTGTTACCTTGCCTTTTGGCCATGCTCTACTTGCATTTTTAAGATCTAGAGTCCGAACCTTTCAATCAGGATGTATGGAGATCAGTCTGCTAAAAGCTCAATGGACGGATGCATTCTATTTCTAACTACACAAGTCAATGCACGTGAAATCTTCATTGTCAGTCCCAATTTTCAGACAATGAGTCGGTCTGTCAGTCAGTCAGTCAGTCAGTCAGTCAGTCGATCAGTCAGTCAGTCAGTCAGTCAGTCAGTCAGTCAGTCAGTCAGTCAGTCAGTCAGTCAGTCAGTCAGTCAGTCAGTTAGTCTTTCGTTCGTTCGTACAATCACTCGGTCGCTCGATCCATTCATCAGTCAGTGGGTCGGTCGGTCAGTCGGTCGGTCAGTCAGTCAAAAGCTCTGCAGATGAATGGTCATATTCACCTGTTTGGCATGTGACATGCTACGTTTGGAATTAAATTTCCCGATCAAATTTGTTGAATAACAACAAAGAGATTTTTGCTGAAGTTGAAAAAACAATCAAATTATACAGTTTCAGCTAACGTAAAATCTGGTCAACGGCTGAATTTACTGAAGTGTGCTTACTATTTGTATTCCGTCTCTTCCGCGTTTGACCCCTTGAAGTCGTCTGTCCTCCACCAAGCTGGAAGCTACGAAATTCATCCAATCGAGATGCAGCAAACTCAGCAACTATGTACGGTACAGAGAAGTTGGCCTGTGGAGTAGTTTCCAAGTCCTGTGAGCCATAAGATGAAGGTGGATCAGTTGGCTTTGTAAGATCAGGCACTTTCATAGCAATGACTTGGTAGTAACTGAAATGCAAAAACAAAAGAACTATGCCAATCATTCCAACAAATACAGCTCATAGAATTATGCAGACACACAAGATAAGTGCCCGCCACTAAACACCAATGTATGCAAAAGGGAAACATATTCCTAAAGGTATTGCTAAGCAATGCAGTGGTTGTCATGGAAATGCATACAAGAAATCTCTGTAACATCCATTTACTTTCAATTGTTGAAGAGCAATCTCTACACATACCTGATCTTTCCCCTTTCTTCATTGAAGTTAATCAACTCAACATTTATTACAGAGGAACTGGATGAAGATGGAGTCTTCATCTGTGATGGATCTGGAGCAGGAGGAGCTAAAAACAAAATGCAGACATGTGCTTTCGAAAGTAGATGACAGCAGTCTCAATGGGACTCCAACTCTCAAACATTCCAGTCTTTAAGCTGGCTGCCTTTCAGAAATGTGATTAAGTAAGGAATAAACTGGCAACCTAAAGAATTTGAGCTCCCTACTTCCATGCTACAATCTGATAGTAAATAGAGGTTGGAAACCACTAGTGAACCTAAATAAAAGCTCATAATAACTCTATCAGCCACAACAAGGAAAGTTATCTTCCACTTCCAGACGAAGAACATACGAATCATAATCTTTCCCAAGCTGTGACAAACAAGCTAAAAAAAGAAGCACAGAACATGTACATAGACTACCTAAAAGTGTATCCAGGATGTAAAGAGGTGAGTGTTGGCATGTGAACTATTCCATTCACAGAAAGAAATAACCTTACCACATTAATCCTTAAAAACCTGATACTGAACAGTTTCAAAGGTACATGCAAACCAGATGTGGGTGAATTTGAATAATTGTTTCTCAGCAAGGTCCCCAAGTTGAAAGACAACTTCTTGTGTCAGCAAATTGGAATAGCGTGCAAGACGATAAATAATAAATGTCAAATAAAAGTATTCTTAATCATTACATCTGTAAGTTTTAGAATGGCTGCAAACACTTGTTCTGTATTCCTTTGTGCAAAACAATTACCCACATTTTCTGATCATACAACAAGGGCTTATATTTATGATGGCTGGTAAACTTAAACATGTAGCATGAGGTAGTTGCACCCCTAGATGAAAGCACCAGCAACAACATTTTCTATATTTATTACTTATCTATTAGAGATTATCCTATTAGAGATAGTCTCTTTAAAACAGATGCATCTCATAGCATATTACCAAAGAAACACAATCAAAAGTAACCAAGGACGGATGATGGTGAAGCAAGCGAAACTACCACGAGTTTATTCAGACGCACAAGAGAACAGAGTCATACATACCACCAGCACTTGTACGGATTTGAACTTCTGTTTCAGATTCACCGTAACCATTAATTGCTTCAATCCGAATCAGATAAGGAGTGTATATTTTCAAGCCTTGTATTTCACATCTTGTCACCGTAGTTTCAACACACCCTCGCTTCAAATCACGCTCGTTAAGCCCATAAAGTACCTAAAACAATTAGCAATGTAGTGATACTCTAGGGTGCAAGTGACATTTACTACAAAGAAAATTTTGACGAATAAGTTGAGGATGAAGCAAAACAATGACATGTTGCAAGCTGAAGGGGTCGTATATGAAGTTGGGTGCAACAAGGAAGACTGCAATATAAAATACATATAACGAACAGGTCGAAAGCTATCTACAAAGCTTAAAGAACACGCATCCAAATCAAAGAATTTGAAATCAAGTCAATCAAGGGAGGATAACAATAGGAAATTGGTTGATGACAACTGTAGGGAATCAGAGTAAAACACAACCTAGATTGGGAAAATGTGAAGGTATTGCCAAGGGAAAATAAGTTCAGATCAAAGACCATCAAAGAAGCAGTTTCCATCTCAACAGCTAAGGCAGAACTAATAAAAAAAGAGAGCAAAAAGTGAAGGCTCCAATATCTGGAAAGCAATACTTTGAGTTCAACATGTCCTAAATCCCGATTGGTCAAATAATATCAAATACTGTAACCATGGCCTATTCTAAAAGATAAAGGCAGCATCCAACAAGATGAGACATGGGAGATCTGACTCTGATTTTCTCCAAAATGCTATTAAAATAATCTTTATCCATTCGAAACAGATATGAATATTGGGAAAGGTAGCACCTGATATTCAGACGCAAGGTAACATGTCTGCATTGACCAAGCGCCAGGGCTTATTTCATTTCTTAAAACAAAGAAGGTTTTACTGATTGTGAAAATTGTAAATTTAATGACGTCGGCAAAATTTGATGTCGTCTCACAAAAACTGCTGACTTTTGTGTGAACATGAAGTTTAAGTGATGTTCTATATACCCAAGAAGTTTCAACCTCGCAGCATGAGTATTGACGATTTTAGAGAGGTGCTCCCCAACCATACCTAGTTCCAAAAAGCCCAACCCTTGCAGGGTTAAGGCCAGGCGTCTCTAACTGGAGGGGGGCTATAAACGGGATAATCGAGTAATGAAAATGAATATGAAGCGATTTTTAAAATAGTACTCAAATATACCCTTGAATCTTTAATACTCTCCTCATCCCTGATATCATCCACATCAACCTCGATTAAGTGCAAAGTGCTTCTTTCGTTTGGAATAAAAAACTCAAAGAAATAAAAACTGTAATTGACATAACCATGTAAGAAACTATTTTTATGACGTCCGTGTATAACCATGACAAAAAATAAGAAAATGAAAATGGACACATTAACAAACGGTCTATTCAAAATTTCTAGCTAAACTACTTACTTTTCAAATAGGAAGGATGAGCACTTATTTGCCGAGTGGGGACTTATTCAAGAAGGGGGCGCCTATTCAATGGTTCCAATTCGACGGGGTGCTTATGTAAAACATACAGTTCACAGCATGTTGCGTTAAAATGTCCACCAGATAAGCATATTTCAACAATATGTACCAAACACATCATGAAACTTACTAATATAGTGAAAATAGTAAATGATAGTAAATGGCATGTGAGTTAGTCAGACCACAATGTTTTAAAGAGCGATTCAACAAGTTAGCCTTACATTATATCCTTTCATGATGCCTCTGGGAAATTCAGGTTCCTTCCATTGCACAGTAATAGAGGTTGATGTAGTCGTTGAATCCTGTAGTACACTAGTAACCTTGCTTGGCTCTAGTATTAGTAAATTAGTATGCATATTAGATATTAGAAAAGACAAACACCACAAAAATATCAAAATAAGACAACAATAAAGGTGAAGAGAATATAATGCACTTGCTTCCACTTATCAGAGGTGATCCTGTTGATGGTTTAATCATTTCACAGCAATTCCACCATTGCTTTCCCAGGCTAATCCAAATTCTTGTCATGCTGGCAAGTTCACGCAGCTTATAGTCCATTACATATTACGTTTTTGTTTTGTATGGGGGAGCTGCAGACCACCAAGATTTTGATACCAAAGCAGTTATTAGTAGAATCCTAGTTCCTGTAGGGGAGGGGGGGGTAAATTTGCTCCCTCCAGGGTTTTTTTTGCAAATATCTTCTGAATGCGTTATTCTGCAGTAAAGAATTTAGTGACTTTTAGTGATTTATTTCTTAAACTGCAACTCCATAAGGTAAGATATTGCAGTTTTCTGATATGATGTTGGAGCAAAAAATTCACCAATTTTGAAGCAGATAAATAGAAAAAGTGCCGTTTTTCTGAAACATCAATAACGTTCAGCTTAAAAACAAGATTTTACCTTCTAAATAGACTATCTACACTATTTGGAACATTTGGGATCAATCGGAGTACATTTTTCAGAATTTTCAAATTTTGCTTAGTTGGTGCCCAAAATTTCAAACTGACCATAATTATACTGACATCAGCAATAACAATGCAATAATTAACAAATCTATGCATAATTTAAAACTTTGATATTCGCCCTAGTTTGGGTGAAACTGCTGGGGCTTTTGAGAAAAGTACTTTCTTTCCCCACCCACACTAACTAGGGTGGCCCAAGATCCCACAGCAACTAGGGTTAAATGGCCTAATTGCAAGCAACTAATCTGCTTGTTTAATGTGCGGGTATACATCAACAGATTCCAAATTAGAACAAGATTTATATGGTCCGGAATGTTTTGCTGATGCACATTTTATGTAAATAGTGTCCATATGCACAGATAACCAGTTCTTTTTGTCATAATTATACAAGCCAGCATGGCATTAAGTGATGGCTACTGTGTCGGAACCTGGGATAATTATAAAAAGCAGGGTGCTAGCATATTCCAGAAATTGACAATATCACCAATAATACTGAATGAACTAGGAAATGAAATTGAAACGTCTACTATGGCCATTCATTTCAATGCACGTACATTACAATGTGTCTGTTCATTTGCGACAAAAAATAACTGACAGTAAGTTCCACACACACACATAAAAGCACGCTGTAGTACCTCCCTCTTGTGTGCGGACGTTTTCTCGAATAGCATCTTCTCCAAATCCTTTTACATTGCTTGCTTTTACTTTCACAGTATAAGCATTGTATGCAACTATAGATAAAAGAAGTCACAGTTACAATAATTAATGTAGGTTGTGGACCGTCACAAACTTAATTAAAGATCATGGTACTCTCCATACAAAAAACAATGAGATAGGCTAAAAGAACCATAAGAACCGCAACAAACACAACATTAATGGTTGCTGATTACAATGATCAAACAAACTAAAAATGACTATTCTTGGACATAACTGGCTAAAGCTAAGTTGAAGAGAGCTTTGCTGCATAAAATCTATGGTTCACAGGATCAATATCACTGTTGGTACGTTTGACGCCAAAAATATTGTAACCTAATGAGCGGATCTTGATCATCCTAAAAACCACCAAATAGCAATGCACAAGGACATCAAAAGCTTCCTCAGATATGACACTCACGAAGTCCAGTGATAGTGTACTTTGGATTCGAAATCTGAATACAAACTTCGTGAGACTGTTGACGCAGAGACTTATCATCATGTGTTCGAACCCAACAAACTTCATATGCTCCCAGATCGCCATTCAGAAGTACTGGAGGATTCCATGCAACAACAAGGCTCACAACACCATCATCAGAAGTCCCATTGGTAACTGACAGTATAGTCGGTGGACCAGGTGCTAAATTTAAGAAGTACGAAAGACATTAGCGGAGAAAGTACTATCGTCATAGACAAATTGGCCTCTAAGCCTAACAAGAAGTGCAGTGAAGTAATTTCGTAATTCATAGTTCATCCACACAGAAACATAGAATGCTTTTTTCCCAGTTGCCTCTCACAGTATCTTGTAAACGATGCCTTTTTGCATTTGAGTTTATTGTACTTATGTTCGCTGACTTTTCCCAAACTTACAAGATTTATTCCCACACTGCATGTGAAGAATCCTCAAATATTCGTCCTACAATGAGTAATTTTCACCAAAGCTTTATAACGTCAAACATCCACTTTGATATATGCTGATGAATTCAATGATAGGATAGTTTTGGTAGAAGAGAAGAGCTAATGCATTTGTGGTTTAACCACTAACCTATAAAACACTAACCTCTCATCTCCACCAATTAACAACTCGCTTCGACTCAATGAAAAGTATGTAGGTGTTGTGTGAAAAAGTAAAAAGGCAGATGGTAACGTAGAGTGCGCTCTAGATCGATGAGCGACTGGGCTACATTTACTCCTGATCATAACCGTAAATCTTACAATTCCCACTAGTGCCTGACCTCCAGGAAGAAATACGTTTATGGGTCTAAATCGCAACAGATACAATGCTTACCATTAAATGGAACATCAGTCAGTAATGCCTGAACCTACAGCTATGAAATCAGCTTCTTCCGTCTCTGCTTCATTGGTAGACGCTTGTTCCCATATGTCTGATATGAATTTTTTCGCTGGGTTCCAGCTTTTAGTTTAAGAAACAGTTTAAGGAACACGTAATGGAGCATATCTTGCAGTTTTCATTTTACTACCAGCATGATACTGTAATAGCTGCACGTCAAAATATGTTCAAAAAAATGTATCACATTCAACAAAATATAGCTTGGACCCACACTAATTATTTACAAAACTAATTTGCAAATTGAGATCTCGAAACTGGCAGGCAAATCTTTCAAGTCAGCAACGTGCACAATTACGACGATTTTCATAAAAAGTACAATGCATTTTAAGATTTCATTCTTGAAAGATAGACTGACTGACTTGAAAGATAGTCTGTAAACAACTGTTTCTGCTATAAAAACACAGTAGTGGTCTTCAAAATAAACACCTACGTGGTTCCCCTGTTTGCACAGGGCCAACAACGTCACTCAAAGTTGTACCATCAGAATTTGACACTTCCACTTGTACATAGTAGTCCACACCGAGTTGCAAGCCAACTATGTGACCCAAGTTAGTCTGGAAAATTGTTGAAAAATACAACTGATTTGGTGCTGTGCCATGAAAGACCCTCCTTTGTGTAATGGAGTGATTCCCATCAAAAGGTGTGTCCCAGGAAACAGATAATGATGTTGTTGAAGATGACAGCACTCGTACGTTTGCAGGTTTATCAGGTGCTCCTATATAGAAAAACGCATCTGTGAACATATACCGTAATGACTCGAATAAGCGCCCGGGTGCTTATTTAATTTTTGGAGCTTTCAGGTGGGCGCTTATTCGAGGGGGATGCTTATTCGACGGGGGCGCTTATTTAAAAAAACAGATTTACTAGTAATTTAAAAAGGGAAAAACTGCCCATCTTCTTATGGTGAAAACAATAAAAGTAAGCATGAAAACTAAAATAAACTGTTGTATTTATTCAACATTTCTTGCTAAGTCGTCTTTC
>JAOBRC010588564.1:0-11008 GCA_027575255.1 Scolionema suvaense
ACTTTGAAATTTTACATAATTAATGAGCAAAATTCCCAACTGACGGTAATCATGCTGACGTCAGCATTAATTATGCAATAATTATTATCAAATCTATGCATATTTTAAAACTTCAATAGTTGCCCTATTAGTACATACTATTGGTTAGGGTGTGGCTGTTGTGGTTTTTGAGGAAAGTAGGGGGGCTTTTTTGCCCCCCCACACTAACTAGGGTGTCCCTTGACCCCACAGCAACTAGGGTTAAACACCTGAAGAAAGATCATAACACTTCAATAAAAACCGTTTTTGGCTCATTCGCGAAAGTTTTTCGATGAAAAAGTAGACTTTTTGGTCAATTTGCGAAAGCTTTTTCCGCGAATTTTGTTCCAAAAACCGCGGAAAACGAAGGTCTATTCCATAAATTTCGCGTTTTTTTGAAACACGAAAGTTTCTGCAAGCGAAAGTACAGTATCGGCACTATTTGAATAAGTCTTAAATTAACAAAATCGTTTTAAAGACTTGATAAATCTGGTAGCCATTAATATTGACGTTGCTACCATACAAAAGGAGAGAAGTCAGATGAGTGCCTGGAAGCACACATACATCTGCCTTAACCTTATTTTACTGCATACAGCATCCTCCAACCCCCACCCCCCCAACCTAAATCTCAAAATACTTAGCCAGACAATGAAATTTGGAAGGTATGTTAATCAACTCCTACAGATCACGTTGGCGAAACGTAGAAGTCAGTGACGTCATAGGTTCTTTTGTTGTGTCGTCATATACGATACAATAGGTGGTGAGATAATTTTACGCAAAATACCTAGAAATTATGATTTTCGCTATAGTCCGATTGGAAACCGCTAATGCTTTTCGGTAGAACCTGTACAACTAGTTGCTTTACAGTTCCAGCATCTGTAACATACATAGAGTTAGCTAAATATCCATATTTATTGGCCAAATACTTTGATCTCAAATTTGGCTACGATTTGTCATATAGGCATACAGTAAAACTCACAAAATTACAATTGCGTACTGCATGTAGAGAAAAAGATATCTGAGAACAACCACAGGTAAAATGAGATTACCGGGGATTGAGGTAGCTCTGAGATGTCGCTGACGTTGGCGAGTATACTGAGGGCAACGCAAACGCGGTTTTATCCTCCACCGGACACATACAAAGAGGCCTGGTGCAGTATACGAAGCTATGTGAACGCAAATCACTGAATCTTACTTTAACTTTAGCTGGTAAGGAAATTTCGTAATACGATCATTTCTAATGCTATAGAAATTCGCATCAACAGCTACAAAAATGTAACGCATGAACCTTAATACATATTCAACACCCAAAAGATCATTTTGGGGCCTCAATGGCCACGCCCAAAGTAAACAAGAGTTTTCTCAGATATGAACCATAGCGCAGATCATAACTTAACATTGTTACGTTTCACACCAAAAGATAAAGAAAAGTAACATACAGATCTTGAAACACCCTAAAAATCACCACACTTGACCAAAAAAACAGTCCTATCCAATATATAAACACGTTTCCCAGTATAAGTATAATCAGTCTAAAGTTTTCCCAAAAGAATTATGTAAAAAACAATTGACTGATCTAGAAATACTTTCACGATACTCGACGGAGGCCCATTCTTGACTAAACGTACTTGTGCCTAAGGAGAACAAGTATATTCTTAGATATGACACTTGACCCACAACATAACTCCAGTTGCAACTAATCTTCACACCAAAAACTACAACAATATACCGAGTGTCTTCAAACATTTTTTCAAAAAGCTGAGAGTGACCATTTCGGACATAAATTGCCATCTATAAGGTGAACAAAAAGTTTTTAAACGTGGGTGGCACAATAAATGGACTCCCACAAATTTAATCACTGTGCCAACTCATACGTTCAGTGAAACAAATTTATCAATGAATCAATTTATCAATAGCTTGCTTGATTTCGGAGACATGCAAATATTGTCAGAGCGAGTTGGCGAAATCATGCACTTTCTCCATTAGAAACTATTATGGGAAAAAAGTGCCCTTCAGAAATAGCAATGCTATGGGAAAACCATATACTCTGAAGTTGCCAAACATTTTCTTGACAGTACCATGCCTGTGCTTTACAACAATGGCTGAACGAACTTGCAGCATTCAGGTGTTCCAAATTTGAAGCTGAGAGAAATTTGGCTAAATTTTAGCGATGTTTCCTATTTTCTTAAAAAAAGTGCTGACATCAGCGAAAATTGCGCCGACTTAGTAGTTCAAATGAATCACTCTTCGAAACTACACCTTTGTGGCTATGTCCATGAAACGTTTCAGTGTACAGTGTGTTTGTCTTTTAGGGAGGGGGGAGCTTTTATTCCCCCATGCATTCACTATACATAAAAAAAGCTCTGGCAGAACAGGGTTAAGACTTTCACTAAACATCAAAAAAGAAGAAGAAGAATCAAAAAGCCTGAGGCCAGCGCCGGAGCGTCGAAAGGACCCAGGGTCGACTTTTTAATGTTAGTGTCCTCGGACAATTGCTCAGGTTGCTTTTAGTTTGCAGATTCGGAGACCTGTGGATTGAAATCAGAGTAAGACCAGATGGTTGAAGCGTATTTCCCAGCTAGAACTCTCTGTGTCAAAATGAAGAGCAATGCCATGAAAAAAGTACTATGCTGCAGTTACATGGGCTGCTGAATGTCATGCTCATTTTCCAATCCTTCCGGGGAAAAAAAGCATATTTTCATATAATCTATTTTTGAAGCACCACAACTGGTCCAATAGAAACAGAATTTCAACAAAAGGCAGTTTTGCCAAACAAAGGTTTTAAATCTAACCAAGAAAGACTAAAATGTTCCACACCTTTCTTAAAAACGTAAATTACAATGCGTCAAGTACTCATTCCAAATCCCAGGGAATCTTGCAAAAAGGGGGTATTTTCAATACGTTGCAAGTTTGAAGGACTCTGAATCAAAAACTACACCAGTAACGTATTTTCATTTACTATGAAGTATCAGAACCTTTTGTTCCATTTTGGAAAATCAAGAAAAAATTGACGTCACATAACCTCAAAAGTTGGAACAATGTCGACAAAAACTTAGTTGATGTATAGGTCATGTCAGAGCCGTAAGAGCATTATAAAAACAATAAATCCAAACAAAACTTGCCATGTGGGTGGAAAACAAACCAACTTGCTTTTGAGCAAGTATAAACAAAATTGTTGGCTTAGATTTTGAGTTATTAACGAATAAATCTTGAAGTTCAGTATTTGCTCCCTCCTGTACACATCATAATTTAACCTAAAAATATTGACTTTTCGAAGCGTAACAAGTGATACTTTGTGAAACTGAAGCATCCCTACACTACATTTTCTAAAAGAAAAACTTGTCGGTTTTTATTCTGGCCAACGTCAGCACCAAAAAGACGTCACAAGATGCCAAATATGGTCAAAATGTTCAAAGATTTGAAAACTAGGGGTATTTTTGACGGGGCAAACAAGCACATTAGAAACAATCAATCTTGATTAAACTTTTTGTATGTGTAGTATACAAAAATTAAGGTTGATTAAAGGATTTTAAAAAACTCGATTAGTTTGTTTTCGAGAAAAGTGACATCAAAGTTAGAGTTTGGTAAAAAATGGCCGCTTTTAGCCTATTTTTGCACACCATTTTCGTTCCTCATACACTATTTTCACAAATTAAATTTCCAATGATTCAAGTTTGACATATGCACCCGTGGCATCAAAGCAGAACATTCTTCGCTTCATCTAAAAAAATAGTAGCTTAGTTCCGCTGACGTCACTCGTTGTGAAGTCATCAAAAAGGGTTCACTTTTCATCGAAGGCACTACCTGCAAGCCCCCTGGAGCAAAATGTTTCCCAAAATGGCGAGTTTTAACGATGGATGGTAAGAGTTTCACAGGTTTTGAAGCATCTTTTGGGCACATTTGCTCTAAAAAACTGAAAAAGTGCCTTTTTGGACAAAAAAATGACCTTTTTTATCCCAGAAGAAACCTTGAAGAGACTTCTTAAATTCTTTAATTTTAGTAGGTACAACTAAAGTATTACTATCATATGGCAAAGTTTCATAACTTTATCTAAAGAACTGGCAAGAGTACATCCAAAAAAACACAAAAAATCTTACTTTTTCCATTCATGTCATTTTCGCCACTGTTCCACATTTGACTGTGAATAACTCAAAAACCACAAATCGGCTTAACATGTACGCTTGACCATTACATAGTACTCACATAGTTCGCAAATGGAGCCAAGAATCAGATGCATCACATGACAGCAATGTAGTCAATGATGTCAAAAGTGCAAAAAATGACACCAAAAAACCCTATCCGACGGCATGTCAGACGTCGTGACGTCATAAATACTGATGGGCAAAGCGTCAAACCACGTCGGAATGCCAAATCGAAATGTCGAATTTAAACAAAATTTTAAAAATATTTTTAAAAAATAGCTTACCCTTATGCAAATACGACCAAATTTGGATGTAGATAGTCAATAGGCGATAGAAAACGATTGCCGAAAAAAGAAAGTGAATTATCCAAATATTTTGGCACTTATAGGCTGGTCAGTAGATTCTCAATTACCCACTGAGCCCTCAGGAACAGGTGGTTGCCACAAAAATTTACCCCCGTCGGCAACAAGAATTAACTTAAACGATGTCTGGGGAAATTTTGGTAACACTGTGAAGTTTCAGAACCAACGGATGAGTGGATCAGGAATTACAGTAACTTTTTCACATTGGGGTGGTACCCGCGTGCCGTTAAAAATAGGTGTCGGATCCGACAATTCCAACCAAACCCCATTTTTTCAAAGAAGAATTTTATTCCCTATCACCACCCTCATCCATGGCCCAAAAACATTTACGGTTTTCAAAACATCAGCGTTTTTATGAAACAGTGACATTTTTTAGTCAATTTTTGATGTCAAAATGATTTTTGCTGAAAGTTGCGCCGTCTGTCGGAACCAGCCAGTTCTACTGATAGCCTAAAGCTTTGCCCTATGCAGACGTTGAGTATTTAATGTTAGTGTCTCATCAATTCCTTAGGGAGGATCTAACGGTCTCCCTAAGCAATTCTCTGAGGACACTAACATTAAAAACTCAACTCTGTACTTTAAAAAACAAGCAAATTAGCAATTTTCCAGCAAAAGTTGCCGCCTGCAAGCAAACGAGAGTTTTCCCAGATATGACATATGGTCTTTAACAAAACTATTTTTGCACCAAACTTTCACATGACAAATTATGAAAAGGTAATGAACAGATCTTGAAATATTTTGGCTATTTGGGGGCATTTATTGCTACCTGCACCATGAACATAAACAATTTTTCAAAATTTCAGCTCCATCACTTTTACTTAATTATGGATTGCCACCTTCACACCGCAATTCAGAAAAATCTGTAAAGCGGTTATCGGGGAAAATGCATTGGCAACGGACAGAAGGATGAAAGGACAGATGGCTAACAGATCTCATTTTATAGGACTGTTCCGCTAAAGCTGGAATCCGAAAACCAGCAAATGGCATTTTTAGGCATATATTGGCAACTGCAAGCAAAACAAAGATTTTTAGAAACATCCGGCTTCCCTCTTTCTCACAATTATTCACCTTCATTCAAATTTGAGAAAACTCTAAATAGCTGCCCGGGAAATCGTGTTGATGACGGATGAAAGGATATTCAGGACTTTTTACAATGATGAACAGATTTAAAAATATTTTCCGAAAACCAAAACAGGAAAATAAACGACAAATTTCAGAGAAAAATGAGCACGTCCTTGGAGCACAAGGCTTTCTCAAAACCGAACTACTGAAGCCCCTTAGTTCCACACAAAAAATCGAAAAAAAGTAATCAACAGATCAAAAAAATTCCCAGAACGACCTTCCCAGGGCAGCTTGGGGAGCAGATGTTCACACCATGTCGAAAGAGAATTCCCAAAATAGCATGTAGCAAAATCAGTGAACTTTATGAATTTGCTTAACTTTATGACTTCGCTTTGCATCACCATTGGCAGACATAAATGAGATGCTAGAATGGCCTATCAGAATCATAACAAGACACAGAATCAGTGGAATGCCTAAAATTTAATCATGTGTCAAACCATCCGAAAGAAAAAACAATAATAGCAAAATCCACAACTATCACCAATTAAACCGATCCACATTCGGCGTCCACTTGGAGGTGGTAGTCCCAGGACTCCAATAAAGTTCCGAAAGACTTAATCTGTCATAATGAAACTTGCCAGGCATAAAGTATGGCATGATACAAATAATCTGACATAATTTTTACATTAATAGCTCAATTTTTGCTGATGTCATCAAAATGATGTCAGATACTTGAAATGCCTAAAAGTGTGGATTTTCCATTAGTGATGGAAATAGATTTAATTGTTTAATTGTGTAGCTTTCCACTACTTACTCCCTCCCTCTAAATAATGGCATGGTGTTGCCAAGATCTGTTTTAATTTCTGGTACCGTTTTTGCTGCAAAGAGTTTCCTTGGTATGAAAAATCCTCTTCCCTTTTCACGGGTTGCACCCCCAATTTGTTTTTTGTAGATATATACTCCTGGTTGAATTCTCCGAAAAAAGAGCCGATTCTACACAGAAAAAGCATCCAGATGACAGACGCTGCCCTTCCTAAAACTCTATAAAAGGTGCCCTTTTCGATTATATAAAGCTTCTTTTATCAGCACTTTTGAGAAAACCAGACTCAAATATGCCCTTTCCTCCGCTTGTTGGACACTGCCCTCAACTTGTAGAATAGCTATTGGAAAAATTACAAAGCTTGATGACTTTTGCCATACTCGTTAAATGATATTTTGAAAAGTTTTATAGCAGGGGGGAGGAGGACTATGGCCCTATGGTGTGGGTAGAGTTCAGCCCAAAAAATAGCCATGCCCATGGCCAACAAAATGTTTTTCTCTCGTGACAGATGATCTATAGTATAGCGAAGTTTTCCACGACAAATTACAACAAATCTCAAATGCTTAAATAAAAAAGTCCGAAAAGAGATTACCACACTCACAGTTTTCCGAGACATGATCCATGGTCGATACACATGAAAAAAAACTTCAACTGCTCTCCAGATACGCATCAATTCAAATCAACAGATCTTACGATACTTCAGAAAGACCCTCAAAAATGGCCATGACAAAAACAACCACACCCAGAGTTTTCTGAGGTTTCAAACATGGCTCATTGCATTACTGATCGCAGCCAGTCCCAAAGCGTCGATGTGCTCAATTGCTAAGCTTTTGTTTTCAGAATAGGAAGAAATGATTGCATTTCCAGAGTGTGATTTGATCTCACCAGAAAAGGTCCAATCAGAAAGACGAGGACAAAAATCAAAGGTTAAGGTCATAACATTTTTGTTTCATATGCAAAACCCAATCAGAGTCATCTCGATAGGGTTTTCAACATACAGAAGAGGAATTTAAAAAAAGTTGCGATTTTGGAGAGACATAGAGACAATTGCATAACTGTGTTGATATCACTTTTAATCTATTGTAAAGAACATTTTACTGGAACGTCTCGCCATGACATGCAAATGCAACAAACATGATGTTGTGATGTCATGTGACGAAACAGCAGAAAATGCAAATTGTTTAAAAAAACCACATTTTGAACAAGGACCAACATTGAAAAAAATATTCAAGAGCTATGCTATGCCAAATTGGTCAAAGAAAAAGTTGCTTCCAATCAGCTGCATACAAAAGTCGTGGCAAGCAGCGGTTGCTGTGATATCATGTGGCATCTAAAACGCAAAAAATGCCAAAAATATTATGCGTAAGGTGCTTTCAAGCATCTGGAAAGCAATTTTTCTAAACTTCCAATGAACATGAAACTTCTCCTACAGGCTCTGTATATCATAAATTAAACTTAATACACTGCTGTCAAGTTTCCTTACAAAGATGGCTTGTTATTAGGCTTGACATGAAGGCATCCAGTGGGTGATCCAGATAAAACTAGTTTTTGGAGTGTCTGAAAAAAGTATCTCCTCCGACATGGTGTGACAACATCAGTTGTACCATTTCATCAAAAACATCTGATTTTTGCCAAAAATGCACGCTCTGACCATAAACCGTGACAACCAACAGGCAGGAAGGAACGATGCGAACCACAATAGTGAGAAGCTACAAGAGATTTGAAGTAAATTTCCAAATACGACCACTGTAGCGCCAATAAATGCCATTTTCGAAGATTCAATTCTTTGATTTCTCAACTTACGCCTAATTAAGTTCTATTATCTTGCAAAAATGTTATTATTTTCCAAATAGTATTTGCAGAAATATGGACAGAAAACCACCACTAATCACATCAACCCCATTTTAGAAATTTTTGCAACCTTTTCCACCTATAACCATAAATATATGGTAGGCTCAATATTATTACACTGCAAGGTAGTGCTGTAAAAGTATTCAAAATGGAGAAGAAAACCATTTCATCTTCGCTGTCAAAATTACAGTCAAAAATGACTGACATGAACCCAAAAGCCCTATCTGACATCATGTCGGTTGTCGTGATGCCATAGATGATGTCAGAAACTTTGTGAAACCAATTGTCAAGTTAAGCACAATTAAATCCTTATCCATTCCTGAGTGGGTTTGCTTCATCCAAGAACTCGTGTGGGAATGCCAAGCCAATAAATGAAATGTCAAAAAACGTATTTCCTGCTGAGAGCTGAAATTAGATGGATGTCAGCATCTCTGATCATCACCCTAGCCACTTGAGTTTCTTCCAAGCTGAATTGTTAACATTAGCTTTATTAACTACTACATATTTCGAGTTAGCGGCACATTTCTATGTATCCAAAACTGAGGCATTTTCGATGTTAAAAATCCATGTCATCCAACGGTTTGATGGACTCCACTATAACTTGCTTGCTGCCTTACAGCAACTTTGTCTTGGACGGACCATAAAGGTTTTTTTCATGGCGAGGACAAAACGGTAGATCACTGCCAGCGTGCTCAGCAAAGATAATGTTTCAAATATTCTACTCTTTGCTAACGGTTTGCCAATGCTTTATACATGGCGTCATATTGGAAAGCATGAGCTGATTTCTAAAATGCTTTCTTGTCCTTTACGGAACCAATACCTTGTCCCCTACTTTACATCATGCATCCACAGGGAAACCCGATATTCATGCTAAAAAGATTTGACAGTTATTTACGTCACATAAAAATATTCTGGCACTATCAAATCATGTCTTCTCCTGCACCGAACTTCTCCCTTGATGATAAAATGATCATGAAAAGAGCACAAAACTCTCAGGTGCGAATATTATGACGCACACAACATCATCTCATCACGATGATTAAATTTCTAGTCAATTTGATTTCGAGAATTACAGTAGACAAGGAGAAGGTATGATAATATAGGTATCTTTAAGGGGAACATCTGAAAAGAAGTCTGATCATTTTCAGGATATTTGGAAAGCAAGACAACACTTGGTTTCACTGAGCAAGCTGTACATCCTCAATTAGGCATTACCCTTGAACAAACACGTCCTTTGAACAAACACGTGCCTTGAACAAACACGTCCCTTGAACAAACACATGCCTTGAACAAACACGTCCCTTGAACAAACACGTCCCTTGAACAAACACGTTCCTTGAACAAACACGTCCCTTGAACAAACACGTCCCTTGAACAAACACGTCCCTTGAATAAGCACCTCCTTCGAATAAGTGCAGTAGTCAGACTTCTCTTGGTATAAGTGCTGCCCTCAATAAAGAGCCACACCTTACATTATGAAGTATTCACAGTGCAAAATCGTGAAATTCCTGGTTAGAGTGGATTAGAAATGACAAATACGTCATACTTAATTCCAGGCCAATAATTGGCCATTTTTTCTAATCAAAGGAAACTTTATCTATTTCAATGAATAGCACACGAAAGTCTATTGGACGAGCTGTCCTCTCTGACAAAGCACTGCAAAGACGTCTCGTACGATTTGGAGTCTTTATCTACAAATGTTTCAGTTAACGATAAGATCAACTACATTGTGAATGAAATCTATGATACAAAACACTGCTAACAATCTGTTGTAAAATGATCTATAAGGGCCTGATGAACAAGCTTTCGCCTGGATGCATCTTTTTCTCTAATCAAAAACTATATACCTTATTACGACAAATTAAGCCGCGTACTTAATAATGCCGCACCTCAAAAAATGCGGCTTAATTAATGGTGCGGGTACATAGAGCGCAGTTTATTTAAAGATCATGCAAGTTATAGAAAAACTCAAATGCTGCTGGATGACTTTATTCAATACACTATACCACTGTTCACTTTCATAATCACTACTTTCTACATAGGTATTAAGTTCCTCTAAAATGTCCTTGCTTTCATCATGACAGTTGTAAAAGTCAATCTATTGTAACTTTTTCGTCAGTATTAAGTGACTCTTGCGGCTTAATTAAAACCTCTCAAATCCCGAATTTTGTCCAAGTGCGGTGTAATTACAGCACGGCTTCATTTAATGCGGCAGCACTTGATACGCGGCATAATTTGACGTAATAAAGTAGATAAATTGATGGTTGTGCCACGGGAAGTCCTAACCGGTAACATTAGCCGTTAATCCGATGGCCGGAATGGAGAAACAGATAGTGAAGCCAGCTAAGCCAATATTCTACAGACAATAATGTTTATAACATTTTTAGATGCAGATCCAAAGAAACAGTTGACACTCTACCAAATTCTACGAATACGCATCATCCCAACATCAAACTGACGGTGGAACTTAACCCTGACAGATTTCTCGATACAAAACTATCTCTTGACCCAGAGGGATGGTACTAAACAGCAGTATATTGAAAACCTAGAAAATTCCAGGTGCATTGGTAATCGAGAGTGCCCAAACGATAGAAACACAATGCGATTTTTATACACTTAAAGTGATAAAGTAGGAAAAATAGCAGATATGAAGTGGTTTATAACGAAAAAAAGAGCAACAAGTCACATAATTAGTGGACTCCCGCAAACTTAATAGAGAATCTTTGCATCAGATGCAAGAACAGAATAGCACG
>JAOBRC010588675.1:0-18100 GCA_027575255.1 Scolionema suvaense
AAACGAGTTGGCACCACTAAAAGTCTAACTGTCTAGCAAGATTCATCATTCTGCAATCGTGGAGAAAATATTTTGGGACAAAGTAAAAAATTCCCCTCCCACCTGTTTCAATGTTGCTTTCGAGTCTTTGGGAGGACATTATACACTTCTGTAAATAACATTGAAATGGGGAAGATGGGGAGACCTGCAGATTTACTTTCAATCGGGTTTGTTCTAAATATTTCGTCCATAATTGTACGCGTCACAGTTCCAAAGATGTTAAATTTCAAAAATAGAAAAAAACTGGAAAAGTATTAATGTTCAGACGGAGGTGTACTCCGTCAATGCAGAACGTGTTGTAAACGGACCCTGAGCCGATAACAACTTTGTCCACAAAACGTGTGTCTGACTGAAATATCTTTCCCTCTTTGGGATGAATGCAATTCAAAGTTAAGTGGTTTATTAAATTTCCCATATACTAGGCAATAAAATGTGACCAAAAACAGACAAATATTCTGTTTTAAAAGTCCTATCATTTTTTGTAAAGTGCTAAAACCTGTTAAAATTTGGGTTGGACTCTTCCAGATAACGCTTTGAGAATGCATGGTGAAAACCACACCATGCAGATGGCCTAAAAATGCCAAAAGATGATTTTTCAACAGTCAGAAATAGTAACTCTCTCATGCATAAGCCACCCACCGCTCTTATTTGCGGCTCGATACTTTTTGGCATGTTTTCGTCGACTTGTTGGTCGAAGAGATAGAAGAACAAGGAAAAGAAGAAATAAATGTCGAACTACAGGGTAAATGTAAACAAGGCATTTTAAATTTTTGTAAAATTTGTACAGAATACAAATTCAGAATTTCTTGTTGGATTTTATCAGCCAAAATCAGCAAATCAGTGTTGGCACTACAAAGCCTTCGGTTGATTCTAAAAAAAGATTCTACAATCGTGGACAAACAAGATGAGAAAAATCATCGGAGCTACGAAAACAATCACGCATCGAAGGCATGAATTGTTTGGATACAAACAACAAAATAACATAACTTCAGACTGTGACACAAGCTTACTTTCAACATTGATGTTGGGAGGAGGAGGAGTTCATGTACCCTTTTGATTTTTCTCATCTGTTTTTGTCCACGATTGTAGTAGAAAGTTATATCACATCTGTCACCATAGTTTCGCATCGTCATTTCTAATCATAGTGCATTTATACACGTATAACTACTGAACTAAACAACAATAGCGTGTGAAAATAATTGAGCAACTTCAGATACCTTTTGCTGGTACTACTAAAATAAACACATTGGGGCCTGTTTGCCTACAAAGAAAAAAGTGCTTTTCATTAGAAAACCATACAACAATGCTTCACTAAAAAAAAAGATTTTTTTCCGTTTGTAAAGAAAGCATTCACCAAGAGAATCTGATCAAATTTCATGCTTGACAACAGATTCTTAGACTCCGCTCATTGCTTACGTTTACTTTATGAAAATATTCAGTCTGGTGACTGCTTATAAACGTGTAGCATATGCCAAAAACAACAGAAAAGCTTTTACATTTTATGAGTCTTTGGTTTTTTCAGTTCTCGTTTCGACGCAGGCAATTTGACTTACTGAGAGTTCCTAAACACTGACATTAGAAATAATAGAAGCCATCTTATCAAACGGATAGTTACAGCCAGCTATTGACTATTTGGTTTCGCGTTTACATTTTGTCTTTGTTTACTTTCTACTCACAAACATTAGATGCAGAAGCACTGGTGAAGTGAGGATAATAAACAGTTCGTTAATTTGCGTTGGGTGAAGCTATGTTCGAAATCTATTCTTTCTGAAACGGTAGCTTCGATGTATTTGTTCGATAATTTTCTGATCCTTATGTAGCAAAGAGAAAGGTGCAACCATTGTTATATGTCAGTTTTGCGTAAAAGGATCGGTCTTACTCAGCTTTTTGCTCAGTTTTTTTTGCTTTTGAGGAGTTGCATTGCAGGGGCAGTTTTGATGTCACTGACTTATCACAATACTAGAACCCAGACCTTCTTCACACTCTGCTGAACCTCCAAGATGGCGACGAGCATAGCGTAAAACTGATATCAAAATCAAATTCCGAAAGCTTAAACAAAATGCAACAGAGAAACAAAATTGTTAAGAAGGTAATCTTTGTGCATCATGAAAGGGAATTTCTAAAGATTCAGGCCAGAGATAGAGAGAGGACTATTGAGCTGATTCAATATTAGGCAGTGGAGATTGGGCCAGCAAAGTAGCTCAATTTCGGCAACAACTATAGGAAAATTTATGCACATATCTCACTCTCTCAAAGCTTGATTTACTTCAGCTCATTATGCGAGTCTACAAGGATGTATATACACCAAAATATGGCAGTTTGCAAGCCTGCTACCTATACCCTTCTTTCCATAAGAGCAAGATTTATAAGAACGTAAGGCTTGAAAACACCAAAGTCGTAATTAAAAGCTAAGAACACCAAGACAAAATGCTTGATGGGTGGGCATTTAGTTATAGCGGTCATATGACGTCATAAATGGGGTCGGATGGCCAAAAATGGTCATTTTGGACATTTTTGACGTCATTTTTCGGACACTAATCGGACAGCTGCAAATCTGGTTTTTGGCTCCTTTTCAATACTCCGGCTGATGTACCTGGTGATATAAGAATGGGGTTCCATAATTGTAGCGTTCTGGAGTTATTAACGAATAAGTGTCAAAAAAGATGAAAAATCGCCAAAAATGCCCAAAATGGGTCAAAAATGGAAATTTCGGTCAAATTTTCACTCATTCTCAAATTGCTCAAAAACGGCCCATTTTTCGTCCTTTAAAGTTTTGGTGTTCAAAGGTGACCACATGGCCTCTCTTTTGGCTCATAGCTTACATCTCTCAAAATTTACGTTCACGAGATATTTGAGCCCAAAATTAGGCCAAAAATGGTAAAATTGGCCTTTTTTAGCCATTTTTTTCAATTTTTGTGTGGTGTGATTCCTTTAATCGATAGCTGACAATGATTCCTTTCCGGAAATATATCATTCGCGCAGGTTTCTGGTTACCATTGGTGCCCAAACTCCCACCGAAAATGGGTCAAAAACGCCAAAAATGGCGATATTTTGTCACTTTTTCGGGCAGCATACCTCGCTGAAAAGTAATATATCAGGATGCTTATAGAGGTACTCTTTCTGCTACCAGTTATCATCCTTTATGGGTGACATGGCACCAAATTGGGTGTTTTTGGAGACTTCACATATTTTTGGTGGAACCATTGTTGCCTTCTAAAGACTTTGGTTGTTGTACATTTTCTTTAGTTTACTACAAAAAAGTATTCTCAAGCAGAACAAGTTACATCCAATGTAGTATTTGTCTCTAATAGGAAGTATATTCCCATCGAAATTGTGAAAATTATCAAAAAATGTGTGATTTTTGGAGAAATTGAAATTTTCCTGGCAGTAGCCTTGAGCTTCTGCCTCCTGCAAAGGCCTGTAGCTGCTGGAAATGTTAGGACAAACGTTTCTCTCTCACAAAAAGCCAGTGTCAAGTTTGAAAAAGCATCCATTGAATGTTGAGAGATGCTCAAAATATGCTTCAATCGCAATTTTCGGCATTTTTTGCATTTTAAACAGTTTTGATCTCATTTATCACACATGAGTGTGCTTTGCAAACAGTGTGTCTGTCATCTGGTGGTGGCAAACTAAGTTTTCAAGACACTGGAGTTTACTTTGAAGCATTTTGAACGTCGCTGGTTTGTGTCATGAGAGCCCAAATTTATCAAAATTCTGAAAACTTGCACTTTTTCCCATCACTTTCCAGAAATTGAGACTTTCCTGGCACTGGGCATCAACTTCTACCTCCTGCAAAGACCTGTACCTTCTGGAAATGTTAGAAAAAACCTTTTCTCCCACAAAAAGTCAGTTTCAAGTTTGAAAAAGCATGCATTGCATACTTAGATATGCTCAAAATGTGCTTCGAATGCAATTTTCAGCATTTTTTTACGTTTTAAACAGTTTTGATCTCATTTATCTCAAGTGAGAGTGCTTTGCAAATGTTGTGTCTGTCATCTGGTGCTGCCAACTAATTTTTCAAGACACGAGAATTTACTTAGGAGCATTTTGAATGCTGTTGGAATGTGTCATGAGAGCCCAAATTTGTCAAAATTCAGAAAAATTCCACTTTTTCCCATCACCTTCCAAAAAATGAGACTTTCCTGGCACTGGGCTTTAATTTCTACCTCCTGCAAAGGCCTGTTACTGCTGGAAACTTTTCTCTCTCACAAAAAATCAATTTCATGTTTGAAAAAGCATGCATTCCATGTTGACAGATGCTCAAAATGTGCTGCAAATGCAATTTTGGTCATTTTTTGTGCGTTTTAAAGAGTTTTAATCTCATTTATCTCGAGTGGGTGTGGTTTGCAAAGTTCGTGTCTGTCATCCAGTGCTGGCAAATAGTTTTTCAACACACGCAAAGTTGCTTCCATGGATTTAAAACGTCGTGAATTTGTGTGATGGGAGTGCAAATTCTTCAAAATTCTGAAAAACTGCACATTTTCCCTCCACTTTAGCATCATTTCACCATCTCTAAAAAACTCATCACTGATTCATATACTTAAAATCTTCCAATCATGGTGCCTTCGCCGCTCGGCTGTTGTCCATCCGTGATGGACAAGCGCGCGGCGAAGACCGTGAGGACAGATAGCTTATCCTAGCTTGAGCTACACATATATACAGTCCTATTATGGTCACAAGGTGGAAGTTGTGTGTTGGGCATGAAGCTGACAGTAAACCAGTCTACAGTCAGGTATTCCACCAGCAGATTACGTACTTCACTTCCAACAAGACCTGCTTCCCGCCTCAAACATTATGGCTTTGGGCAAACTATGATCTACCTACTGACTTCAAACTTGTCGCTGCAATGCTCAAGCTATCACAAGTGAAGGCTGCCACTTTTGCCTACGCCAACTCCCAATTCATTACCTCTCTGAGATCATCAAAGAAGCTCTCCAGATTGCAGCACATTAAGACAGAAGTATATTATGTAACAGAGAACTTTATGTGGATGAGCTACCTCGAAGATAGACATGTGCTGTGTTTCGGTTAAGATCAGGCATGTTAAAACGTAAAGCAAACTGTAAGGCGATTCATACAGATATATGCCCTCAATGCTCAGACCCTAATTCTGTCGATACTGAAGACCACCTGTTGACATGCCCCACCGTAGCTGCAGTAAGGAAGACCTATACTGTATCAGGCTTTGACCATGCCTTCCACAAAGAGCTAGATCTCTCAACACTCAGCCAGATAGCTAAATTCATCCTGGATGCAGAAGCATTACCAGAGTGCTACAATTAATGTTACCTTCCTTTTACGTGCCGTCTCTTTGTACTACAACTATTGTGATATAAGCGGCAACCTGGGAAGTCGAATTTGAACTAGCAATAAACTAAGGAAAAAAGTAGGATATAAGTATACACTGGGCTCTGTAATTACACACACTCTTGATGACACCTCAAAATAGGTAGCTAGATACAGACATTAGTCGACAAGAATTGAAGTACAAATCAAAGGAGTAGTGAGAGGATCTTTTCGCCACAGAGGTACGAGTTGGTGATCGACATCGAGTCAGCGCGCGGTACCCAGGCTAGGCAATCACTTGAAATAGAGCAAAATGATAGACTATGTAGGCACACACTCACCGTAGACATATTGAAACAGTGCACAGAGAATGATCGGGAAATACGGTTGTCCAGAGAGGAGAATAGTCCGAGAAAGCCCCAGACGACCTAGGCTCATAAAGGAGCAGAAAAATAAGAGGGTTTGAGATTAGAACCTTTGTTAGAAGACCAGATACACAAGACAACCTCCTTTTGCTATTGATTGCATGAGCACAGGGACCCTTGACCAAGCTTAGCACCTGGAATAAAACAACTCAGCTGACCAACTAGCTCGTTGTCACCTCCTGTTTGAGAGTGCCCCCAGGCTAACCTGTGGAAAGACCGCGAAAAAGAAGAAAGAAGGACGGAATGGCGGTTCTAGCTACAAAAAACACGCTTGTGCTAGAACTGCGAATATACAACTAACATTAACTCACCGCTCATGAAAAGAGAACAGTAAGGCGGTGCTTTGACTTCTGCGTATATGTAGGTATGGTCCAGCTTACACCTGATACCACCACTGCAACCACTCTGCAATGCGCTCGTTAGGTAACCTTGCAGTTGAAAATCGAGGAATATTAAAACGCATACGTATTACGGTGTCAACAAAAGCGCTTTGTGCTTTGTGCTTCGTGCAGGTATGTAATATTGTACCTTCATAGAAGGCTTTCGGACGTATAGAAACTATTATTTTATATTATTAAGGTAATAATGAACGTTTTTCTATCTTGTTACATATGAAAATAACTGCTCTAAGTGAGTAGCTATGTTGCGGTGTCCGACAATATTTCTGGCATAGGTATGTTTTGTCCACTATGTCTAATTGGCAGATGGGAAACAACAAGTCGAATCCAAAATGGTAGCCTCTTGACTTACTTGATTGTTCGAAAACATTCACAATCAGAATTATCTGTATGTTCGAGGTAAGCAAGCTTAAATCTCACTTCTGTGCCTTGCGCGATGCGGACAGTTACAGACAGCGGATCTGCTCCCAGCTTTCTTCGGTAATCAATCGTAGACGGGTTAAATGCAGCATGGAGGCTCGCGTAATGAGGTTTGTAGCTATCTATGGATTGTGCAATTATTTTCTATTGGTAACGGTAGAGTTCCGAACTAGCCTCAGCCATAGTAGCCTGCTCACAGCCTCTGCTCGAACCAAGTTCTCTCAGAGGAAGCAAGTGAAGCGCAGTATGCTTGGTGTGGTACAGGCTACAGCCATAGCTGATAGCAGCTACCCTACCCTAACCTAACCAGGTTACCCTAACTGTGCTGTTGCAATTAATTCCAATTCACGTCCATCATCCTGCATCATCATGTTGAGCTTGAGGTAAGGCATGAGTAGCACAGCCCAGTCACTGGCCAGTTTCTTATTGCCCTGTACATTGGTATAGCGTACTTTTATATTTCCTACGGCGTTTTCTCGCCTAATCTTCCCTGAGGAAAGAATTGCACTGCGGGTGACTGAGAGAAGATTGGAAGAGATGAGGGCTAGGCTAAGGGCCACATGAAACGCTTTGCGTCTAACTCCTATGATATTGGTAGAAGGTAGGTAGCTAGCTATTTGCCTTTGTTAAAGACCCTTCAGTATTTAGATCATTACTGTATCTGGACTTTGCATTGGAACACAGGTTGTCAGTTTATTGTCCATCTGTTTGTTAATTATTCTCTTTCAAGCATATTCAGCTGGCTTGGCATAATATATCTACATGATTTTCTGGTGCTTGTCCAATCTGCACAGCATGTGCTGTAAATTGTGCATACATGGTTCACCCCCACACACACACACTCCCCCCCCCCCACCTCCACTTTTTAAAAATGACGTGAATGGGAGGGGGGGTAGAAGCATTTGACCGTTTGAATGGGGGGATAAGGCTGAATGAGGGGGGGGGTAAGTTAATAAATGGGGGTTTCTCATATATTCTCAGAAGAAACCATACCGCAGAAGTTGGCCTTATCCTCCCAATTCAAAAACTATTGTGGCATCCCTAATGGTGCACCCAATTGGCCTCCGCTTGATTGAAATGACGAAATAAATAAGTTCGATAGTTGGGTGTGTTTGGTACCTTTTTTCGCAGATGAGAAAACTCATAATGGGAGGGGGAGTGCGGGAAATTTTATAAATAGGGGGTAGGCCTGAATGGGGGTATGTTTGAAAATGGGGGCAGAAATCCCTCTGCAAACTATGGCATAAATAAACCGATCCCCGGGTTTGACTATGCTGAGTATTTGAGGATGTGAGGCGATAGAGCACATAAACACACATATTTCACATAGAGTTTGACATGAACAGCAAATAGCTTGACACATTGTTTCTGTACGTCAGGCTGCAATCTGTCATCCACTAGCAAGAAAGTATCAAAGCAAGAATTTTAAGCGTGCCTTTTTGCATTCTGATCATCTTCGCTCACATTGTTCTGTTATCAAACAGCATTCATTATAATCTTCTTTCAATGTCACCGTTGCATCAAGACTTCATAGCTATGCATACGCATGCAAAATATATAATCCCACTTACGATTGTGAATCAATCTTAATGGTATTCCTCTGTACAAGATTCCTAAGCTATAAAGAAAATTATACTATATATGCTTTCTCAGTTCCCACCAAAATCTTTTCCAGGACTATGTTCATTAAGCTCAAACAAACCATTGCCTGACTCTCAAAAGTTGGTTATTAACGATGAGAACACACAATGCACATAACAGACATCATGTTACTTCCTCTCAAATAGAACTTATATATACTCCAAGTTGTACTGAAACATACATTATCTGCTCTGAAAGTATATACCTTTGTGAAATTGGGCAGTCTGTAGCACATGTGATTTTGGGAGTTAAGCCCTAAACGTTCTGATAGATTTCTGCCAGTTTTTGTGCAAAAATAGACTTTCTCTTCTCAACAGTGACAGAAAATTTCACAATGAATAACGCTTATATTTGAACGAATGGGTAAGCAGATTTCATTTTAACGTTTTGGCAACTTAACATTCCAACTTCAGAATGAAAGGAAGCACACTTTCCTGGTCACTTCTCGTGAATGTCTGGGCTGGTTTATGTTCTCACTTACTTCAGGCCTAGAGAAAAGCAAGACAAAATGTCAAACCGGGAATCGGTATATAACATATTGCGGCATGTGTCATCATTTGCATGATAAGTAAACAATGGACGGCAGAGAAGAAGTAAAGGCTCTTATGCAAATGCCTTCTTATACAACAGTCATTCACACCCTTGCATATGCAAGGATTTTCAAAAGCAGGTGAGATATCGAAGCCATGCTATTGGACAGCTTGAATGTTTCCAATGCAAGCAAATTTACTCTTGAGGTGACTTGCATTTTTGTATTTGTATATACATGCTTTTATGATGAATACCAGAATTTATAGACAGTAAGAACACCAATTGCCACGTTTGTAATTGCCAATCTTTAGTTGCTGTTGAGAATTTGATCAGAGATTATGATAATATTCTAATTAGTGAGGGTAAACCCGGGAACAAAAATTAGAGTTGTGCGAGAAGTATTTGTGATAGAGACTTCAAATTTGGCCTGTATGTTGACTATATCATTGTGGTACTGTTGATATGATTGAAAGTGTCTTGTATGATGTTTGATTATTTTTGTGGTTGATTAAAGTTAAAAAATACACATTTTTCATTGTTTGAAAATCCGCCATTTTTGATCATGTGACACAATGATGAAGTCACCAGGCAAAAATTTTTGCACCAAATGAAAGCTGAGTTATCATGTAAAAAAAGACCGAAGTTTCATTTCAATAGCTTTCGTAGTTTTGTCTGCATAATCATTTGAAACAAAGTGGTTAAAAAGTGCAAATTTCACCCCGGGAAATAGTGAGGGTAAACCCCGGGACTGACAGGGTTCAAATGTCAAGCTTATAGTGCAAGCCTGGCCTAAATATGAGACTGATTTATTACCAAGAATGACCATAAGCATTCTCTTATGTGCTGTATGACTGAAGTGAGTTTTTTGCAGTTTTACTTTATTGCATGCAAATTTCGTGGTTTCGCGATCAAGTTTTAACTGCGAAATCAAAATATCGCGAAAAATACATTTTCAGCTCAACCTTAAAATTAAAATGCACCAAAAACCGGGGTTTTTTAACAAAACAATAGATTGAAATGAAAAGCTTGTGTAAATTAATATGAGCACAAAATTCTCATGCAGTTAAGTAGTTTTTCACCCATAGCAAAACGATTTTTACACAAATTGTCTGTTCTAAAGTGTGCGGAGAAATGGCATTATTTCAATTTAGTTTGTTAGGGTATCAACTTCAAGTAAAATTAGGTATTCATGAAATGTGAGTGAAATGGAATAGTTGGTATTTATAAAGTGCAGTTGATTTGCCTTATTTCTGTTGTTTATCACTTGTTTGTATTCTGGACAATTTGTGTTGCTACTTTTTATTATTATCAATAATGTTGTTTCCAAAAAGAATGGCGTTCTAAAACCTAAAATTCTAGGTTTATGTAAATTGATCCTATGTTCCAAGTAAAAGTACATTAGCTCTTCATCTGTGAAAGACCAAAATGACTTAGAATATTTGCGGCACCAAACTTAAATTTGTGTCAGAGAATGCCTGAAAAGATGCATTTACAATTGAAATGAAGATCATCATTCGTCAGCATAGGTGAGACTAGAAAGCTAAATTTTTCAATATGCAATCTAGGCATCTGTGTAAAATCGATGTTTGAACCCGAACAGCCAGAATTTAGATCATGAAAAGGTTTTTGCTAAGATTTTACTGTCTCACCGAAAATCTAGGCTGCTTTATTACAGAAGTAACTTTCGTTTCACTTTCTCACAGAATTCTATCTGATTGCTTCTTTATCATACTTTAATAAAGGGGACAATTTTTTAGGGTGTTTTGCATGGATATATTTTTGCGAATCAGATATTTGCAGAGAAAATGTGTGGCAAATGTGTGGATTGTATTTTGCGAATACACATCACCTAAAAAAGTATTTGTAAACTTCAGTTTCAATTATTGCGCATATCTCTACTGTAGAAGCAATAGTTGATTTCAGATTAGACGTTGAGTGCACTTTCGTCTCAGGCCAAAGGAGCTTCTACTTTCATGGCTCATCTGATTACTAATGTTGCGGATCCTATGTCCGAGCAAATTGTTATTGATTGACAATGGAAAAATGAACTGTTTACTTTTAATCGTGTTATAACTTCAAAGACATGGTCAAAATTTAGTTAAAGTTTGTGTGGATTTATTTTGTGTGAATTGCCTCACTTTGAACATTGTGCATGTATTTGATTTTGCCAATTTACCAAATATTCCCCAAATTCTCAAAAAGTTATCTGCGAAAAAAAACTTCTTTAAGGTATGTCATAGTACAGTCATAGCCTATTCAGGGAAATGTTTTACGACCTTTTCACTGCTCAAATAACAAATTTAAATTCTCGCTAGATAATTATTTGAATTTTGTTTTCTTATCTGTACGAAGATGTTAATTGTCCTAGCTGCTCTTATTTTATTTGGGGCCACAGAAAACAGACCAGGAAGGGAACAAAGTGATGTACATACTTAGGCTGTGCACCTGCCTATAAAAACTGAGCCATCCAAAATTTTGCTGGTTTCACACACTCATCCACGCCCACCCTGTTCAACGTCTTGCCGAATTACCAATTATGATTGCGGAAAAAGTTAGTCATGCTGACCAATAATTCATATAAAAGAACGACTCAGCTTGTCTCAAGCGAATGTTGAACATCTCTATTTATGGTTTGTCTGCAAATTATCGAAGTTACTCTTGTTACTTTTTCTTCTTGTTGTTATTATCATTGCCAAGGCAGGGTTTTGCTTCTTTTGTCCGTCATATGTTGGATTTTATATACTTTTGAAGAGTCATCGACTTTAGAAAATGGAGTTTTTTAGTTACAGACTTGACATTATTTCCAGACTTTTGTCCAGCCCACAGGTTTGGATGTCTGTTTAACTGAAATTTGTTTCGTTTTGTAGGATTGGAGATGCAGCTTGAAGCATTCATGCAAGCCTGGGTTATTAGGATTCAGGTAAGTGCGTGACCATTTGCTTATTATTATTACTAGCGAGTATTCTGGTGGAGACTCACAGTTTATACCCCCCTCCCTCGTAAGTAGAGGGTGGGTGACATGTTTTTGAAAAATTCCAGAAAGGTGTGTGCGTGCCATGTTGATGAGGCCTAATCAGGCTGAAACACATCCATGTCTCCTGTTCAGCCCTTTCTATGATCTTTTCGTGAGAAAGGTGCATGAGCTGGTAAGCAGGCATACATTGCATTTTTGATGTGTGTGTTGGGGGTAATCCCGTTTTGATCGGGCGAAAAGAAGAGAAAAATTTAGAGGGATGAGTGATGAAAATTTCGTTGATAACTATAGAATCTGTGTTTAAAATATCTATAAAGTATCTTTTTCAACCGTTAGTTCCAAACTCTGCTCTGACATTTTGATTGTAGGTATAGTATATGTGTTTTTAATGCTGTTACATAGTATTTTATGCGTTATATGCTATATTTATGTTACTTTGAATAGAAGAAAGACAAATAGCTTATGACTTGTCAGGCTTAGCATTTTCACCACTAGCACTTTCGAGGGAGGGTCAGGGAAAGTTAGGCTCTGAAGTGGGAGCTGAAAAACGGTGTGGCACTCTTGGGTCCCTAGTAAACGTATTGGTGTGCTTATTTTTTTCTAGCTAAATTCTCCTCTGCATTTTCTTTATTTGGTCCTTACGTTTATTTATTTCGAGCTACTTTTCTTCCCTGTACGTTTATTTGCTCCTGTACGTTTATTGCAGAAATAGAACCCAGCACTAGACCAGGTATTTTTTATCTACTATCACCTTGCAGAAACAAATGAAAACAACTCTTTTATAGCTTTTACTGCATAGCTACTTTGATATTTTTTGTGGAAGGATTTCTGTTATTTTGTTCAGTATTTTAGTCTTGAAAAACCTACGTGAAGTATGGTTTCTGATATCGAAAAATTTGCCAGTTTTTTCTCTGTGCGCTTATCTCAGCCTGTACGTTTATTAGGGACCCGAGAGTCATTTTTATTTAGGGGAGTTGTATCCTTGAAAGAAACTATGAGACTGTAATTGACCCAGAATAACCAGCTCCTGGTGGAATTTTTAAGTGGATTCTTCTAAGAACCATCTTCAATAGATTTTAGAAAAACAACTTTTTGATGTTAGGAGCAAAGCAGACCTGTTTAATGTTGCTGCACCAGAAAAATAATTATTTTCTCTTTAATGTTCTCTTTGCCAACCATTTTGGTTATTTGAACAGCCGATTTTATAAGGATTTGGCCAGGATATTGAATTTATTGTGGAGTGAAAAATTACAAAAGAAACGTGGCATATAAATGTCTGTACCTTCCTACAGCAATGGTAGCTGATATAGCGGAAATATTTGCTGATTCAGACTTCTGCCTGGGAGACTGACTACGTTAAGGGAAGAAATTTTTGTGCTATTAAATTCCTTTTTTTTACCTTCAAAAATGCTCAATCGCAAAAATGATTTCCAAAAAAAAGTCAGTAAAATTCCGAAAAACCTTAATAATATTATTGTATTCTTTATCCAGTATTTTTCAACTACCTTAGGGGGATTTATTTTTGCGCAATAAATCCACGCAAAATTTATCAAAATGACGTCATAACATGACCGAAAGCAAATGCAACTAAATTTTTGATCTTGAAACAGTGGCAATTTGCTTGGGCTCCTTTTTTCTCTCGATGCGCACATCGATAACTTCCTCCTTTTCTTTTGTTGATGCACATTCGCTTATTTACTTCCATGCATTTTCTCCGCAAATCCCAGATTGGCAAAATAACTCCTTGAAAACGCCCCAAAATCGGCCGTGCAAACAAATTTACGCAAAAATTTATCCCCTTAAGGTAAGGTCGACTGTCTCGTATTGCCGCATCATGCTAAAATACTATGTTTATGCTGAAATAACTTTCCAAAATTTGATAAAAAGTGTTAAGCTGCGAAAAGTTATTCCCGCGAAAGGCTTTGTTTAGCATTGATCTTGAAAATTAATTCCCACGAAATGTACCAATAATTTAACCATGAAAGTTAATTCCTGCGAAAATTTCTTCCGTTAAGTATCACTTTGAATCAGTTAGCTTAAAAATTTTATGGATTCTGTATACCAATACTCCAAAGCCAACATACTCCAAGAAACTGTTTTGAGATAAGTAGCCAATCAGCCCCGTTTTGAGGCTATCCTGTGGAAGACACAAATCTCCATGAAAATCTTCGCACAGTGGAATTTTCTGGAAGTTTGACTTTGACTCGAATTTATTGTCTGGCCATAAGTACAAAAATGCATGAAAGATGCTGAACTATCTGAAAGCAAGCAGTAAATGATTATGAATATTCTATACTCATAATCTTGGTTAGCGTGCAATTAGAAATCTAAAAGAAAAAGGAAAATTTCTTTGAATTCTATTGGAGAAAAATGTATTGATCTGAAATTTTTTATGTGGGCCATGCTTGTGAATCCAATTTCCATGTTTAAGACATTTGTGATCTGTAGAGACACTGAGGAAAATTAAAAGCTTTTTTCCTGCACACCACTCAGGTTTTTGAAAGAAGTACAAGACAGCAATAGACCCAGGCTCCGTTGGTTATTGTCTTCGCGTTTATGGGATTCTGCTGTTTCTGCTTACACAAAATATATAATAAGTAGTATCTTAAGGCGATTTTTTTTTTTTTTGCGTGGATTAATTTTTGCGAATTTTCTGATTTTTTGCTAAATTTGCAAAATTAAATCTATGCGAAATTTATCAAATCGAAGTTGCAACATGACCAAATGCTAACACAACCAATTCTTTTTGATTGTTGAACTATAGCAATGTGCTCGGACCCGTTCTTTCTCTCAGTGCGCATGTTGATAACTTCCTGCCTTTCTTTCGTTGATGCGCGTTCGCTAAATTACTTCCACACATTTTCACTGCCAATCCTTGATTCGCAGAAATAAATCCATGCAAAAATTTATCCCTTTGAGGTATTCTGATCTCTCCCTTTTATGATAGTTGAACATTTTTGCTGAATAAAGGTTCGTATGAGCTACTGAAGAAATTTTTCTTTGACGTTTTCACCTTGATCATGCTTTGATAAACATCGAAGTGCTTTTAGAGATCATCCATCTTAGTAAATATCAGCCAGCTATGCCGCTGTCAGCCCTGCCTGAGTTACAAGTCTGCATAAGATTTTAAAGTCAAGGTCAGGGACGAATGTCGAGCGTGTCATGTGAAAGAAAAGCTATGTAAGTTTTGGGACTTATAATCTGTGATGTTGTCAAATATTTTCTTGGTTTTCTTGAACGGAAAGTTTAAATCTGTCTTTAATGTGCTTAGCCACGTACTATTTATCTTTTGCTGATGTCTGTGGGAAAAGTTACGTGACATTATGCTCGTGTTTAAAATGAAGGTAGGAGTGCTTTTTTGTGAACTTATGTTTATGGGTTCGTTTCTTTCGTTAATGTTTTGTAAGGCTGTCACTGCAGCATTAATCGGTTGCTTATCGAATTTGTGGTGCAATACTGCATGGAAACGCAAGAAGTTTGTTAGAACTTACATTTGTATTTTTTTTTGAATGTCAGTACTAATGCGAAAGGTAAGGCAAAACGAACACGAATAGTTCTTAAAGAAATCTTAAATATCTATTTTCTTTGTTCTTTGAATAAGGCGTATGCAACAATCGTATGGATCGAGAACTGCAATAGCTGCAACATTGAATCAACTTCTGCTTTCTTCTGTTTCAGGTAAAATGAATCAATCGCGATGGAAGCTCTTTCCTCGGTGCGATGAGATAAAAATCCCGTCAGTTGTTTCTGTTATTGAGACATGGCACTCAACAAGTTCTATAAATCGTGCATTATCCATTGAAAATGATGGAGTCGATGCTCAATCTGAATTATGCTGCAGCGGTTGTTCGTTTGCACCTGATGATGCAACTATAGTTAGCACGACGTCCATATTTTCGCATTATGATCAACACGAGAAAGCTGATGATGCGGAGTCAAATCCTCCTTTCGCATTCTCCTCTGTATGGGAAATAGATGAAGATCTCGAAGCTGAAGACTGTGGCTGCATGTTTACCTACTCTTCAAGACCGGCACCTCGATTCAGTAGATGTGGAAATATTCTGAGTACAATCATGAATGGATATCAAAAAGGAATATCCTTGGTCAGTTATACCTTGAAAGATGATGTGAAACATTTCAACGAGAGATCTATTTTGTGTACAGGAGCTAGTCTGTGCGGCCGAATCCAGTGTTGTGTGTTCGCACCATGCAAAGACATGGCGGCTCTTGTGAACGACTTGTACATAGGGGGACAAGAGATGTCTACGTACGAATTGACCATTTGGAAGATTAAACAACCTGTGCAGTTTCACTGCCTCTGGTCTGTGAAGTTAGCGTCACTCTGCAAAAATCTCACTGGAAAAGTGAGAGACTGCAAGTTTTCGCCTGATGGTGAGGCCCTGGGAATACTTAGTACCGCTGGTATCTTAATATTTATTGACATACGAAGCAGAAGATTGTATGGAAAATCTGAATTATCTGCTCAACCAAATGGTTTGCGGGCTGTTTATCGATGTTTTGATTTTGATCCGTGGTACAAGAAGAACATATTTATGGCTGGTTATTTGCACAAACTGGTCGTTATGAAGATTTGTAAGGATGCTTGCGTACTGCAGTTAGAGGTGGATTTGCCTGATGAAAACACTCTTGTGAATCATGTAGGCTATTCGAGAAACTCCACTCTAGTTGCTGTGAGCGCTTGCAATGGTAACGTTTACGTGTATAATGTACCAGCAGGAATCCTAGCTTACACACTTGTGTCTGGAGAACACGGAAGCTTTTCCAGCCCTTGCTGTATGCATTCCAGCTTTTCATCCTCTTCTCAGGAACTTGTATCTGCGTACTCGAATGGACTTGTTAAAATATGGCAATTGCATCGCGTTACTTCTCTGAAGGAAGTATGTCGATTACGAGTCAGGGCTCTGTATACTGATGAAGAGATCAAGACGTTCGAGATGCCAAAGAAGCTTGTTCAGTATTTATTCTTCCTACCGAAACGTTGAATTGTAGGTCAAGAGGTGTTTGATGATGGATTTATACGTGTACTACATTTATGTATTTATTTTTTTATTCTTGTTTTTTTATTATTGTTTGGTGCTTAGAGTCGCTAATTTGATGTCGTAAAATTATTTATGTATTGCGCTGTAAGTCAGATTAAATGTTGCTGAAGGGAATTTCCCTCTTTATCAGGTTTCATTTTCTTGCATATTCGAATTTAGGCATTCATTTGCCTAAGTGCGCATTTTTGGAATACCATAAATGGCTCCCGTTTTTCGAACACTTCTCTTATAAACGCTCTCCGAAAAACGAAAATTATTTAACAAGCACCTCCCTCTCCCCAGGGGGGAGGGGCTTTATTAAAATCCATCTCTGTTCATGCAACATAGTGGGGACAAACCTGGACTTTAAATCCTAAAGAGCCTCCGATAATTTTTTTGACGTGTTATTCAGGTGTTAGCTAATTTAGCAAAGTTAATCAATTTATCTAGTGGACACTCATCATAATCAAAATATTGTTTAACAAAATTTACAGGAGGTCGCTATAAAAGTATTTTTAAATTAACGCCCCCTCTAGAAAACGACCCTCCTAAGGCTTGAAGAAACGCACCATCCGTTTATTAGAGGACTAACAATATGCAGCATTTCAAACGTGTTATTATGATTAACAATTTATTGAACGTTGGTTCATAAAATAAAATACAAATTCTCAGCCATGGTAAAAGAATAGTGACCTGGCTATCTAGACCAACAAATTACAAAGGACCATATAAGTGAAATGTACTACGAGATATCGTATGAAAAAAAAAAATGTCTATATATGTCTTGCACATGCGACACTCACAACCAATAGGCGTCCACCTTCGGATTTTCTGTTTAAACTCAAGCAAATTTTCACTGTTGATAATGTCCTGGGGCTACACTTCCCAGAGTAACTGCCCACTGTATGAAATGGATTCAGTGCCTAAATTCTATGGCTTACATCCTACATGCTGCTGCACCTAATACGAAATGTTTTTATATTTATCCTGAAATTTATTGAGGAATGAAATGTCTTTGTTGCCGTCATTGCAAAAGAGAAGACAAGAAAAATTGGTTTTATCGGCGCCTCCCTCGAGAGAAACTTACAAAAAATGTTTCGTTGCTTCGTGTTTTTTACTTTTTTAAGTTTCGTTTTTCATGTTTTTTTTTTCAGTCATGTTGACGTCAGGCTGGCTTCAGGACTTTTTTGTAGTCATACTTAGAACAGTCAACGCACATGTTATCCCTATTTAGGGGGTATGAGGTATATTTATCTCCCCTTCCGAAATTTTTCGATAACTTTTGAACGGCTATGCCTACTCTAAGGTACTTAATAGAAGGGGGTGACCCTTATTAACTTTTGGATT
>JAOBRC010588676.1:0-11007 GCA_027575255.1 Scolionema suvaense
ATTGATGTCGTATTGCACTGGAGTTCTCCATCAGGCGTTCTCCATTATCACTTTTGTGGTCCAAACGTACATTAAGTCCGGATACTGGTTCATCGAGGCCATTTGAGCATAAATGTCTTGTGATGAAATTGGGTGTTCTTCTTTGTATCATGCTACTTCAGATGATGTGATTTTCTTCGTCATTACAAGTTCTCTTACATGACTATTTTGCATCTCTTGTAACTTGCTTCTGGCATCTTTATAATCCTCAGTATAGTACAGAAAGGTTTCCGCATCAAAGTCGCTCTCTGTAAGTAAGGGTTCGGCAGTCCGCTCGTCTACTTCAAAACAGTACCTTGGTGAGCTGCCAAAGAAGGTAAATAGGGTTTTGATCTTTTCTGTTCGCTCGATCTGGCTTAGAGGTGCAGATGGATTGAATGCGTCAAATGATAAAATAACATCGTCCTTTAGATTCATTGCTGCTTTCAATTCATTCAGCATGGCCTCAATGAACGGCTTTCTGTGGATTCTGTTAAATCTAGCGACTTTTTCGTCGTCAGTTGAAGCAGTTTGTAAATCACTCAGTCCGCGTGATGCACGTGCCATTTCCGTGCGGCTAGTAATCATCTCCAGAAATGGTCTGCAGTTAGCCATGAATGACAATCCATCATTATCTTTCAAATGACATACGGCGTTTAGAAGCTGCTGAAATTTAGTGTCAATGCTAGTGTAGAGCAAGTTTTTCGTCTGAAGGAACATTGAAAATCTGTTGATATGGGAGAGGATATCTGACATTAATAGAGTGAACATCATGTTGTTTGGGTCAACTAACTTATCCCGTGCACCTTTAACTTCGCAGTCAGACTTCTCAGCATAGATTGTGTCAAGTGCATCGAGGAGAGGTATGTATCTGGAAACCAGACACTGTGATGCTTCGCCGTGTGAAAGCCATCGAGTTGGAGCCGCTTTCAACAGTTTTAGTGGAGGTAAATCTTCTGCCTCTTGTGCTTTTTGGAAGACGCTGGCTTTGACTGTGAAATATTTCATTATTTTCCAAACAGACAACAATATTGAATCAAACTCAAGAACCAAACTGAACTTTTTCATCAGATGTAAAAATACGAGTGCAAGGCGGTGGTTGCGGGAATTAATGTACTTGGAATGTGGAGCTTGGTGACGTAATCGCCTTTGAAGGCCTGATACTTCTCCACTCATAGTACTTGTACCATCTAAAGCATGGAAACGCAAGTTACCCACGTCCAGCCCTTTTTCATTCAGCATTTGCAGAATAGCGTCACACAAGCATCGTGCTCCTTTTCCCTCGTTTAACTCCGTTAAACCTAAAAACTCTTCCGCAACCAAATGGGAATCAGCATCTACAAATCTAATATATACAGAAAGTTCTGCCCGGTCAGCAACATCAGTCGTTTCATCTGCCAGGATACAAAAATCTGCCGCAGCTGTGGCCCGAGCAAGAAGTTTCTCTTCCAGAACATCACTTAGGAGTTTTAAATATGTGTCCACAGAAGCAACGGACACGTAAGTTGTTCTTAAAGTATGTTGCTTTGAAAAACTTTTTAATCACTCAGCGGTTTTCTTTTCTCGACTTTCGCGCGCTCCTTCACTTCTACTTTCACTAGAATCAGCAATTTGCTTGTATATGTTGCCTTTGGCTAGCATGCGTCGAACTGAGTTGCGGGCTCGCATAGAATTTTGGTGCTTTTTTGAATCTGCATGGCATTGGAAGACATGACCAGGATGGTCTCCAACATTAACAGCAACGCTTATCCAAAAACTATCACCTGTCAATCTTACATAGCCATCCATTCTTTGATGCTGAGTGATAAGAAAATGGAAATTTCCCTTCCCACTTTTGTTGAGCCTGTTGTGCTGCCATGTACGAACGTCCGTCCATACGCTGTTTCCTGTGCTGTGAATCTGAAATTGTTTCTGTATCCATATCGCTGTCGTTAGTTTCACTATCACTATTTTCACTGCCATTGTGATCACTGACCTCAATGTTTTCATCAGCGTGCGTTGGTTGAAGATGATGACAGTTCATTTGATCCAACAAAGGAAAGAATACTTTTTTGTTTTAAAGAAACCGATTTTTTAGATATTCGCTTAGATGAATATGTTGTAGCACTCTTGTTGTGGCTATCACCAGTAGTTTTCGGGCGACCCATATTTACTACGATAAGAATCAGATCGAAAGATTTAACAAGACTGATTTCAGAAAGTTGATGACACGACAGAAGTGAATGGCACATGCAAATGCATGCATTAGAATCAAACTTAGTAGAATGCACGGAAAAAATCTTTAGCAGACAATTGCCACAAAATGGACACAAAATTTTAACAAAAAAATATCTTTTCTGGTTAAGGCTTCAGTAGATAGTCATCAGAGTTAAGCCTAAAAACGACCTCACAACACACCATTTTTTTTATAAGCAACTTAGAATTTTGGTCAGATTTCAAGTTGCCTATTTGTCAGCCAAGTTGTAGTACTGTACTTGCTTAACAGTTGCTTAATCTTTTTTTTCTGTGTTCATGTCAGAAAAGGAAAAGAGAAGCTAAAAATTATGTATTTTTAAAAGTATAGTGAAAAACAACTAATCACAATACAAGGTTCATCAAATAGAGAAACAAATAACACGACTAGCATCGTGAGCAACACAACTTGACGTTGAGGAGATTAACCTTGGAGAAACTTTCTCCGGAGAGCAAAAAAACTCTCACCCTTTTATCAGGGTAGAAATAGTCTGCAGATGACATAGGCAGACAGGAAACCAACCAAAGCATGAGAACAACACTCCTGACGATAAGAACCGAAAACACCGGAGAGTGAACGCCAGAACTAGAGACTCCAGCTGTGATGACCTTAAACATGTTTTGCGGGCGCCCAACACCTAACCTACTACATCATGGAAAGGGGACGTGTGTACATGAAAAAACAACAAAATGGGATTGTGACATTGTGCATGTATTTGGGTGTTCTCACCTGCCATGCTATTCCAAAACAATGCCAAAGTCTGAAAAAACATACCTTAAGCGAAGAAATGTTCGCGGGAAGAAAATTTTGCGAATTTCGCGGTTTTTTGGCAAATCCACGAAATTAAAAAATTCATTCCCTCGAAATTTATCCACCTTTTAACTGCGAAATTAACTTCCTCAAAAAATACAGAAAACGTATGAAAATCTGAAAAATAATGCAACTTTATCAATTATCTGTGAACTAAGGACGAAGGTCTCTTACGGTGACAAGTACAGCATGCTAAAATGCTATTTTGACATTGAAATAACTTTTGAAGGCGCAAAATCTTATTCCCGCGAAATGCTCTGTTTAGCATTGACCGCGAAAGTTAATTCCTGCGAAATGTCCAAAAAATTTGACAGCGAAAATTAATTCCCGCGAAAATTTCTTCCCTTATGGTAATAAAGTTGTCACAGAGTAAGACAACTACCTTGTCCCCAGGAGGAGAAGCCCTATTTAATCAGGATAAAAAATACTGCTTTCCCTTTCTGTCAAACCGGTTGCTAGACTCTGCAAAATTTTTACTGGAATAAAACTGACCAGCGTAAAGTTAGCCGTCGTTCAACTGAATAAAAGCTCGACACTTTATGTATCACATTCCTTCCTTAAAATTTCCCTCCTCCAAGTCGTACCGTCTATCATATCTTTTTTTACTTCTTTCTTTTCCTTTCTCGCCTTATTGTTCTTAATGTTCAGGCACATCTGTGACTTTTTCTTTTAAAAAATAACGTATTAAATAAAGGGCTACGTGATTTCTTCAGAAAACGAATGGCAGTCCATAAGGTTGAACCGCTGTAGACAGATTAAGCTACGTATATCCTGCACTCCCGGGCCCTGTATGCTCTCTGATATAGCAAACATACAAAGTTTGAAAAGTGTACCAGGCCTTCTAACGTCTATAATGTTTACGTCATGCAAAGGTAGCCTTATCCATGCTGCAAGCGAGTGGTGCTTGGTTACATGCCATTACCTATTGTTCGCTGATCAAATACCTATTGAGACAAATTTAGAAAGTTGGATTCGTGTGATGGAATGTGTGAGTACTTGTTTTTACAGCTGTAAAGCTAAGTAGCTAATGTTGCTGTGTTTATTGCAATGAACCTCAAAACGTAGTACTGTTCTAATGTTATATGCCTTGCAATCGAAGTAGAGAATTGTAATGCTGATAATTCCAGCTAAACTAAATGATAAAAAAAATGATCGTCTCGCAATGAATGTTACTTTACTGTTCTATCTAGCTATCCATCAAAGAAGGGAAATCAGAGCCGTTTTAAATGATAAACGTTGGTCTTCAATCTAGAAAAATCAAGTTGTATTTAGTTACGGCTCTTGACTTTTGAGATCCTGAAGAACTGTTTGTCGTAAACACAGTTTTATGTAACTTATGAAAAATGTATCTATACCTCTTCATCATACTCACATAATTACACTCCCTAGTTTATGACTAGGAGAAGAACAATTTTATGAGAACACAACTCACTTGACATGTTCTCATGCATTAAAAAGCTTTTGAGACATTGACGGACTAAGACAAATATCTTGGAAGTTTAGTTATGATCAATCAATCATTTGTTTGCAAAGAAAGCAATTCCATATCATAAACGGCCATACTTCCTACTGATTAGACATGAACGTCAAACTAGAATTAAGCCTCAGCTGAAATTTTTTGTTTCTTCATGTTTTAATTATGTAATCTGTGCAGAAGGAAAGCATATTTAAATTGAAGTACAATTATTTAAGTATTAGTAAGCTGTGCAAAATAATTCACAATAAGTGACCAAAGCATTAAAATATATTTGATGAAAGTCAAGTAGAAAATAAGGCAAACTTAGACCACTCTACTACGTATGGTTTTTTTACTGTGAAGATTAATTCTTTGGGTAAGATTCTGTGTCTCAGCTTACTCCTTCGTTATTTGAAAGATGTCGTAGACAGGAGAGAGGGGGTCATGTTGACGTTACTTAACACAACGGTCTCTCTAAAATTCATACCACCTCTTCTTCGTCGGCCCCACCTTGAAACATATTTTTCTGAAGTCGCAATATTTAGTTGGGTGGGAAATAGTTGCTAGATTAATGAAAGGGGCAGGGCACGAATGGGGGTTGACACGAATGGGGGCATACTTATAAATGGGGGGATAGGCTGTTCTGCCTTAGTAACAATTGGCAATAGTAAAACAGGAAACACGAAATTAATAAAAGTGTAATCAATGACAGCTCATGAAGTTGCCTTTGTAGATATCCCAAGGATAATTGGTTACTTTAAGGCACCAATGTATACTATTCACTTCTTTAACCTCTTGGAGCTTCGAGGGCAACTACGATATCAAAAAGGACTACGTGTGGTCGTAGGGTGGGGTAAGCGCCAAATCATAAATGGGAGGAGGGGTAAAACTGTCTGCCCACTATGCCTTTTTGGCTGAGCCCGCTGCCCCCTTTCTGGAAGTTCCACCCTCTACCAAAGGGGAGGGGGTAGAAACTATGCTTGAAATTATCTCAAAATACAAGTCAGCAAACATAGCCTTTCTTTCTAGCCGAATTTGCCACTTGTTTATTGAAAGTTTTGTTTTCGATGGCAGTTATGGGAGGGGTAATAGCCAAAGTAAACTAATACATGACGGTGCCATTCTTCTTAGGAAGCACTTATAATTAATTTCACAACTTCATATTTCACTAAACCTAGATAAATTACTCTCTGAACCTCAGATTAGGTAATAACTTTTCTCTGTCCAGTATACGTTTGTTTATATTTAGTCGAAGACAAAGACAAGTGAAAAATACGCTATTTTGGAACCACCAAGTAATTTCTGTTATCATTTTTTACTTAGACCGGGAAGTTGAAATGCAGCAAAATTTGTATTCTAGTCTTTTTAACCGCGAAATTAAAATGCCACTAAGTTTGTAACTTTGCATGAACCGCAAAATTAAAATGCTGTGAACTGCAATTTTGACCAAAATAACCGCAAAATTAAAGTGAACTCGAAATTTTCATGCAGTATAACGTATAAAAAATATCGGCGAGTAGTTTAGCACAAACAACTAAACTTTCTCCAATTTGACACAATTTTTTTTCTTTGATGATGAATAAATTGTAATATAATTGACAGATTTTGTAAGATGTCTTTATATCTATTCAAAGGACTCGGATCGGATGCAGAGATGTCTACAGATGACGTAACAAGAGTGCGAAAGTTGATGATCTGAAATCGGGCGGTATGGACAATGCAAGGCACCTGCAGTTCCAATGGCTAACGTTATTACTACAAAGTTGTACAGAAAAAAAAACTGAACATACGAATCACAAGCATGGCACAGTGCGTTGACATCCACTGGTTGGTCGAAAAATCTCTTCAGTTCAAATAGAGTAAGAAGAAATAAGTTTGTTACCAAGCTGCGTAACACGCGAAACAACGAGCATTCCAAAGAAACTAAAGAAGATTATGTAGACTGCAATACTAAACGTTGGAATGTTTATCCACGTCCCTTATTCTACATCTGTTTTGTCAGAGGTTTGGTTTAGGTGTCATTGTATAAATTTGAGCTGGTCACAGGATATTAAGGGCTGTTTTCATACTGTAATTCATGATTTAGAGTGGAAGTAAATCGCAAGGTATCTAGCAGAAAAAAGAGAGAATCACATCGAGTCACCACGCGCAGTTCTGTACCTCGTTTTTCTATTTAGTTCAATGTGTGATAAGCATACGAAGACTCAGATTTAGTGATAGCAGAAGCATATCTCCCAGCCTCTAACTGCTCATTCTTGAAACACTTTTTCACCATTCATGCATTGCTTTTTTGTTGTGAGGTTTTTTTTATCTGAGGTTGGAAAACAGTGCATAGTCTTTGAATCATGCATTCAAGATGGACCCCGTACTAAACTTAAAGTAAAAGTTGTATCAGTTGTCAACTTTAAACAGGAAAGAACAGCGGGGACAAAATGAAAATAATATTCAAATCGGGGAACGATGACAACCTTCCTTGGGTTCTCCCTCCTAGTAAGCTTCACTATTGTACATTTTATGTCAAATAATTGGTTGTTAGAATTAAAGGATCAGAAAGGGTGCGGTCTGCTAAGAGGTGGTTTGTGGAAATCATTTTAAGTCGGAGAGGGGCATACAAGTCTTTTGGGAGATAAAAATTTGTGTATCCTTTTATATAGCCTTTTTTGGCCAAATGTGTTTTAGATATCATATTTAACTGTATATTTTGTTCAATACTAGTCCCATATTGTATGACAAGTGCATGTTGATTTGTGTTTGGGTTATTTGTAAATGTTTATGTTACTGGGTTGTTTGTATATGGTCCTTTTCTTAGCGCTTTGTCGTCGTATCATATTAGTTTAGCTTCATTTGGGCTATTTTCATGATTAGATTTTATGAACGTCAAGCCCCATGAGGGTATCTTTTTCACTGAAATACAATGATGTTTAACTGTGAGCGCACGCATAGTTTTCAATTGATTTTCTTCCAAGTGAACTCCGACGTCGAAGAGGCGGTTTTCGTTTTATTGTCTTTTAAACGGACTATTGAAAGCTGCCGTCTCGTTAGACCAAATCAGGTAGAAAATGGTGATGTTAAAATGTTGTTTAAACTCATTTACTTGACGTCTAAGGTCAATCTAATTTCGACTAAAAGTACTAATCTCTGTTGTGCGCTCGTTAGAAGGAGATGAGCAGTGCAAGGTGTGCCATCTAAGATCATTAGCATATTTGACTACTAAGGTTCGATCTAATTTCGACTAAAAGTACTGCTTCATACTGCCCTACCCTTAGTCGAACTTGAGTAGAACAGGGTGTGTCTAAAACTTCATCTAAGCTCATTAGCATATTTGACTGCTTAATTTCAACTTAAGTGAGTCTAATTCTACGGTTAAGAATTCGATTTAATTTCGATCTAATTTTGACTAAAATTTCCGTACGAGCTGCAGCAATGGCTGATCATCGTTGATGTCCCAAAGCTGCTCCTGATTTTTCTTGTGATGAATTTGACTGCGACCATCAAAAGAGACATAAAGCGAGACTCCGGAGACACACAATTGGATTGGTAGCCACTCCGCTACACAGCAAACATCACAAATAACTTGATGCGCGTCTTGAAGACAGATAAACTGCCATCTGCATTACCAAATAAGCCATTATGCATACCGAAACTTCAACTTTCTGTGGGCTAATCAAATAGGTATATTTGGTCGAGCAAGAACAAAGTACGAATAGTTCTCACTAAATGCAATGCTGTCTTTTGCATTTCAGGAAAAAAACTGATCTCGTCACTGCATTAATAACATGTAGTTACATATATCACAGCACTCCAGCGCACATTGATATCTTTTTGTGATTTGGAGCCTTGCGGTGTTTACATACATTCACCGTTGCCATGTGACAACTAATTGGATTAGACACTTTCAATAGGACCACTTAAATTCTGCCAATCATTGTTGATTTGATAAAAATCTACATTTTCTGCTGCTCTCCTATACCAAAAAACAACAAACACTTTCCTACGCACTGGATAGACTATAAGCCATGTGACAAGTCTGAGCTTACCAGCATGGCAATAACAGGAAAGAAGGTGAGATTGACAGAATATTTTGGTTGTTATGTGATCTGTGTTGTGACTGTTGTATTTTGCTGTATGAAAAGGAACATTGTTTCATGCATGGTAACAAAAAGACAAAGAAATTTTCAAGGAGGTAAAAAAAAATTTAAGAGGAGATCCATCTAGATAGTATAAATTGACAGTTGACCTTGGAGCAAAAACTCAGGCTCCAATCGTTGCTCTGCAAATAAATCCCATGAATGCATGAAGGTATATTCAATATTAATGCTGCATCATATTAATAATATATAACTGGACGTCAAATCTCGAAAAAAATGTAACAAATAGCGTGAACTCTTCACTAAGCAGTAATTTGAAACAAAGCAAAATACTTACAAGATAGAAAAATACGTCCTTTAATCTATCCATGGCAAACATGATATACTGGCCTCGCAATATGGACATTACTGGTGTCAGCTTCATAAGGAAAAAAAAGATTTTCATGACACAGATTTGAAGTACAGTTATAGCAGGCAGCAAAGATATGTACAGCGATACTCGTCAAACACTACTTTATGCACATAACAAGGGAATACAAGTACAAACACGAAAAACACCCAAACCTTACAAATGGAAATGCATGAAACGACCTACCGTAACTTACCGAAAAAAGCAAAATCTATGATAGCAACAAAAAAACAGGTTAAGGTTACAAATAAAAATGGAGATAACCAAAATTTACCGAATAGACCCAAAACAAATACAGAACATTCGCAACTTGTCAAAAGTAATGCATTGAATGACAATTGAAATAATAAACAACCAAGATATGCATAAAACTGCCACATTATTGCATGGCTTAGGCAAACATAGTCCCTTTACATGAAGAGAATCTTTACGGTATACGCCAACACCATCTTGCAGGCTTACCTCTCATGATATACCACAGCTAACACAGGGTTGCCATAGAAAATTGAAAACAAAATTCCCTGACTTTTCCCTGACCAAGCAACAAAATTCCCTGACTATATAAATGTTCTTAGGAGGCTTCCAGGGAAAGGACAGGAAACTGTACAATTTTACGCAGTGTCAGCATAGAGTAAAATGAAGCTGTTGCAGGTTTGGTACAGCAAAATACACAAAAAGCCAGGTTTTTTAGCATAAGTACAGCATGACAATTTGTAAGCCACAAGCTATAAGGTATACACTACTCAAAAACAATTAGCATTGGGAGATGGAGACTTTTTTGTTTTCTTGCACTTCTTAACTTAGACTTAGACCGCGAAATGAAAACGCCGCAGAATGCAATTTTCACCAAATAACCGCAAAATTTTCATACAATAAAGTACTTCCAATTACTGCTAGATCTACCCATTGAAACGTGGAACATATTGCTAGAATCCAAAGTACTCCTAGAATCATTAAATTTGGTGAGAATATCATCTACCCTTGTGTGACCCCAGAACTTGGAATCCCAAAACCGAACTGAAACTTGCTGCTCAATGGTATCTCAAAACCTGATGCTCAGATCCATTTGGACTGGTCTGTTTTGCACTTTTTAGGCTCTCATAAAAGACATCACAGAATGGGTACTACAGTTGATGTCATTCACAAGAAGTTTATGGAAATAAGGGTCTAAGTCAAATTCGACAAGATTACGACAACTTTGTTCGGCTTATCATTTGAAAGTCACGCACTCGCAATCTGACTATCAGAAAACATAACCTGAAACAAGTGAGATATGTTCTTTGCAAAATTAGCAGACCAGTCAAAGACCACACACTTCAGTGCCCACCTTACATCTGCTCTACGTTTGCCAATGAAATCAGTTAGCTTAAGACAAACTTATTTAGTATATATTGGATAAAGGCAGAGGTCCCGAACGGCCCAACAGGTTTTCCAACAGGAACTGGCTTGGTTTGGAAAAGGCATGCAGCGGCTTTTGAATTTGTCACATGCTTTCTCCCCAGTGTGACTTCCATGGGTGTTCTATAACGTTGGATAAATCAATTTTCTTTCCATATTTTTATAATGGCCTACTTTCGCATCAGAGTAGACCTGCAACAAGCTCTTGTACCCATTCATTCTAAGCAAGACTTTGGAAAATATGCCTGCTTCGATGACATCTGCAGACCAAACTACACTGAACTGCTAAAACACTATGTAACCTGAATCCAGAGAATTTAAAATCATTCATCATCATTCATTCAAGTCTACATAAGTGAATGAAAACATGGACGAGAAACCTAACAGTGGCCCAGCACAGAACAGCACACGAGGGGTCGAGTAACTGCGCTTTTTGAGGAGTAATAATAAAGAAATCATCAACAATGAGAGCCTTGATTGGTGCATTGTGTTATCGCAAAAGATCCACATCCAACAATGTCACATGTGGATATGAACAGAAGCTTCTGCATAATTACAGGAGGGACAAATCTAATTTTACACAACAAGAAAAGCA
>JAOBRC010588787.1:0-11007 GCA_027575255.1 Scolionema suvaense
GAATACAACAGTATTTTGGAGAGATCCTCAATAGTCGATCTGGCGCTGTTTTTCTCACTGAGTTTACAGCGAACTGTTGTAGTGTTGGAGGCAAAAACAGTTACATCCTCCATTTTCCATCGAATGCAACTCTTGAGACTGAAGGGAACAGGATCCGATAAAATCTTTGAAATTGAAACTCTTTAGGTTGTTTATGCAAAGTAAAAGAACTGCCACTAGGACTTTATATCTAAAGTATTTCAGACATAGGCACTAGCAAAAGAAAGATAACTTCATCTTGGTACTCGATTCTTGAATTTCGTTATCCACTCTAAAATTCAAATCCTAGTCAATCACTTGTAATTTCAATTTGCCGAAAAGCATGCATATTTTTGGAAGATTGATTTTTACAATTATGCGGACTATATTGCGGCTGTTTTTACGTTCTTGACTGGAACTGTAAGTTTGCTCAAAATATCAAACTTTATTTTCAGACGCCAATCGGATGCTGTCCCCTATACACACTGCCATTAATTTGGATGGGATTGCAGACGGAATGCAATGTTTTTCTTTCTATAAGTGCAAAATTACGTCCTCACGAAAAAAGCTTTGAATTCTATTTGGGTGCCACTTTTCTGCGATGCTCTTGGGTGTTGCAAATGCAGGGCTTGTAGTGATACCGTCTTCCATTTGTATTCAAAGGTTTGTTACGACATGCTCGTGGAAACAGGCTCGTCAAGTGCTACAAAGGAGAAGTTGTACACGAGGAAAACCAGGTGCGAGTGACAATGTGTACATTGCATGACGTAAATCCTCTAATAAAAGCCCTCCTTCATTTCAGCTCCCCTCAAATAAAAGCCCACTTAAAAACGACTATTGTTTAATAAACGCCCCCTTTTTTAATCGCCCCTCCCTTGGAAGGGCGTTTATTACAATCTTTGTCTGAAGCAACATAGAGGGAACAAAGCTGGACTCTAAGTTGAAAGAACCTTAGAAAATTGCGTTGAAATTAGATTTAGGTGTAAGCTAATGTATTGAGAGATTTTGCAGTAGGTCGTTATAAAAACATTTTTGAATAAACTCCCTCTCTATTAAACACCCCTCTAAAAGCCTGAAAATTTAAGTAAACGCCTGGGGCAGTACTCTTTCTCTGCAATTTGTTCATTTTACGAACGAGGCAATGTTCATCCTTCCTTCCTTCACCTACCGAGACATTTGCTCCGAGCATTTACCCAGACATTTGCTCACTGGATTTTCTGTAATTTGGTATGAAGTTCAAAATCTACCATCAAAAAGTGATGAAGCTGTATTTTTAGCAACATTTTTGTTCCATTGTAGGTGGCCACTGATGTTCAAATATTGGCCGTCTTGAGGGTTTTTTGAAGTTATGATATGGGCGTTTTCGAATATTAAAATTGTAATATCGAAACTACATCACTGCTGATAGTGTTTTTTATAGTTTTCTATGTGAAGCCAACGATCTGTAGGAGGCATATGCGCCATGTGTTATACCTGGTAAAGCTGTCGCTAGTTTTGAATGTGGTTGTTTTGCATCTAAGAGGTACCAATTTGGGGCTCTTGAAAAGAAAAATTAAAGATTCGGTTGGTATTTGTTGTCCCCTTTTTAAGCTTGAACTTAGTAAAGATTGCAGTTATATTATGGAGTAAGTGTCATATCTTAAAAACACTCTTATTTGTTCTTGGACGAGGCTTTCTTTCGGCAAAAATGGTAATTTATACGTTGTTCTGGAGGTATTTCAAAACTTGCTCATTCTCTTTTGTAATTTTTGCTGTTCAAATATAGATCTTATTTCATATGTAGGACAACTCTGGTTTGACTTGAGGTTAACCGTTTATATCCAAACGTTGTAATTTTTCTCTTGTTTTGATACAAACATCCATACGCATGGGTATTTTGTACATTTTGTGACGGCTTTTTAGGGGCTGTGTGTTACATGTTGTTTCTCTTGTGATGGTGTTAACAAGTCTTCATTAATTATACTTGAAATCATCTCACACTTTTCTTTCCTGTTGATCTATGTGCTGATAGATACTGTGCTAATGTTTATTGTGCGACAGGTACATATTACATACTTCACGGCTGCCGATCTTGAGCCTGCATAAGATTGGCAGATAATAAATTTTATTAATTTTGTTTATTTATTTACTTATTCTATGGTAGCGATGCGATGCTACTCTAAGTAGGAAACCAGTGTGTCCATGTGACATGTAAGATATGTTTTTATCATTTGTTGATCCTGCGTGTGGCTGATTTAAATGCATTGGTGTTAAATAAGTTAAGAAAAATTCTCATCAAATTTGTGGCTTTATAGGTGTAAGCATATCATGAAAATTCTATTCGCTCCTGCGGTGCGCCTATCTTATATGCAATCTTGCCTTAAATGCCGTTCAGCTATCGAACTGTGGGTCTTGTTTGTCTGCGGCTTAGAGAAGTATCATTGAGACAAGTTCTGAACGTGCTGTTATCGTCTACATCTTTATCTATGTTATGTATCCGTCGCCTTGTTCTACTCAGTATATGGTACAATATATTCTGTGATCTTTACTTCTGTTGGTTTTGGGAAGAATATTGAAGAAGATCCTGCTCATTAGGATTTTGTTCGATATCTTTGGTTCTCTTCACGTGTTACATTTTTTTTTTCTTGTGAAGAAGCCTTTCGTTGACAGTTGCCATATTCAGTACCATAGTGCTTTGCACACTCTTGGTAACTTTATTCATGTTTTATTAGAAGGTCAGGCACTTGGTTTTGAAAGGGGTTGGCGGGGTCTTTTGCTGTTTTTTTTTTGTTTGTTTGTTTTTGTTTTTGTTTCAATAAAATAAAAATGAAAGATAAAAGTGGCGATATTCTTCCACGCAAAAGCAATTTAGAAATCTACCTCAAAAGTGACGATCATGGCTAGGGTTTCCACGGTTTGCGTCGATTGATAACTGTAAGGATTATTGCGTAAAGATTGTTGAGCAAAAATTTTTAAGTGCGGCTAGCGCAGGCTGGCGCAGTCTGGCGCAGTCGAGATATTGCTAGAAGTTCTGAATTTATTGGCAAAATTTATGACTTACACTCTTGGTTGCTTTACTTACAGATTGTATACTTCCGTTATTAGTAATGGCTATATGTTTTTTCTCCTGTTACAAGGATGGGTCGGATGCCTTTAAAGCTTTTGTCTTAAAGATTTGCGCTTATTTGTTTCCTTTGTAGGGGTAGAGATCGGAATCGACCTTACTGCTATCATTCCGATGGATATTTTACGCACAGATGATACATGCGTATAATTACCACGGTTCTATCTAAGCTCGATGGGCATATTGGATTTGCTCTGCTCATGAAAAAGACTCAAATAGCGACACTCGTCATGTGGATTACCAAGCCTATAAGAGTGTACATGTATCTTGTAGTCTGTGTACGGTAGCAACATTTTTGTAACGAAATACTGTTGGATATGGAGAAAACAACTGATTTTTTTTCTGATTCATTCGACCAAACTGATATTTTTTAGCTACTTGGCTTTTGAGAATCCCAAGAGTATTTACTTGACTGCAACCTTGAGCAAATTGCACGTAACCGCAAAAACTAGAGTTGGAACGGTAGCGGGGGTGGGGAAACCCTATTTCTCGAGGAGTCTGCAAGCTGGCTAATCGAACAGAAGAAATTAGCAAAGATCCTGTCGACCAATCAAATCGCTCCAAAGTGCGCTTTGGCTTTTGGCAACAAAAAAAAAACATAGTCAGTGGCTGTAAACACTTTCTGGAAACTAGAAAGCATTTGTTTGTTGAATTGAATCATAAAATTTAGTCCTTAGCCCTCTCCAGACTGGGCTCTTTTAAGTTCCTGACTTCTGGAGGGCAGTTCTAGTAGGCCCGCCGCCCGTAAAAGTTGTAATTCTTGCTCGTCTGCTATGAAACTTAGTAGCATGATAACTTGGACAACCATCTTTCGACTGAAATTAAAATGCCATAGTGTTCAAAATCTTGCTGACGTCATCATTTTCACTAATTAAGGTTATTTTCAACTAAAATTGTGAAAAATTCCAAATTTTCACCACAGATTTTCAAATTTTTCTCTGGAACCACTTCATATACTTATGGAGACACACAGTAGCTACACTCGAAGGAATGTCCAGCCAATATCCGCCCTAACCTTTAGGGCTCTGGAATGGCTCAGTGGTAGCGCTGTCGCCTTGGGCACTCAAGGTCGAGGGTTCGAATCTCACCGTCTGCTGCTGGTAGGTGCAAAATCCCTAAAGGCTAAGACAGGTAGGGGCTCAGAAAAACCTAGTACTGAGCGATAGTGAAGCGATGAGCGGAGCACGAATCTACAAGACATCAGTTTACCACGTGGAACTCAAAAATCATGTAAAAACTTAGATTTCAAAGTTTTCATCGTTTAAATTGGGCCTATTGTCATGACAAAAGATAACGTCACAGTCAAAATAGGCAACATACCAAAAATTTTTCTTCGCCATTCGAAGCAGCACGAAATTTTAGGAAAAGTCACCAAGTTTCAAGGATTTCATCATTAGTCCTTCCAGATATATCAAAGAAAGTTTACTGCCTTGGGCCTTCCCTAGTCTGGATAAGGTTAGACGACTCATAAAAATGAGCTTTAGTTTTGAAATGTTATCCTATCTTGATTAGATAGCGTTTTTTGGACTCCCGCTTTAGTGGAAGAGTCTTATAAAATGAGGTCTATCCGTCCGTTCGTCACTAACGCATTACATTTTCCCGGCAACGGTTCAATGGATTTTTCTGAAATTTGGTGTGACGGTGACAATCCGTAATTGATGAAAAGTGATGGAGCCGGAATTTTGAAAAAAATTTATTCAGCTTGCAGGTGACAAGTTATACCTAAATTGCCTAAAATATGGTTTTTAAAGAATATTTCAAAATCTGTTCATTACTTCTTGGTGGTTTTTGGTGTGAAACTACAGGGCAATAGTAGTTATGCTGTGGACCACGTATCATATCTGGGAAAACTCGTTCGGCTTACAGGTGGTAATTTATACAGGTCCGAAAAAGGTGCTTTTCATTTTTTTTCCAAATTAGTCAAAAACTGTTCATCAGATTCTTGTCATTTTTGGTGTGAATATTAGGAGCATTTCTACTCATTTTTTGAACCAGATATCATGTCTCCTGAAAATCTAGTTAGGCTATTTTCAGGTTTTTTTTCCAAATGTGCCAACAGGTTCATCTTTTCATTTTAGGCGTGAATTTTTGACCAATGCTTTATATCTTGGGAATATGTTGTTCTTCAGCATGCAGGTGGCAATAAGTGGTAATAATGGCTGTTTTAAGGTTTATTCATTACACTTCATTACATTTTTGTGATTTTTGGTGCCAATCTTATGGCTTACGTGCTATTCTCTTCTTTGACCTGACGCGGAGAATGAAATTTACAGGAGTCCACTAATTATGTGACTTGTTTTTTCTGGATCTAGTTACGTAATTGTACCTCAATAAACAATGAGTTTCGTGTATGTTTTCAAGCGCAAAATGACTGACGCACCGCTGAAGAAGAACAGACAACAACATCCTTAAAAGAACGCTTTAGTTCTTTTTCCAACAACAATGCGCTACTATTACCCTACTTCGTATAATTCAATAAATTACTCTGTTAAGAAAACATATGGTAACGTTTACGTACACCTACTGATGCAACATTCACTTGCCTTGTCCTCCGATTTTATTGACTTTGAACATTTTAATGTATGTATCTGAAGAGGATTCTTTGGGTATGTCAACATGGTGTTCAGTACAAGGTCCCTTATTATAGCTTCGTATTCATTTTTTTCTCTGTTTGAAAATTGCCCATTTCTACACCAGTTTATCTATGAACAGTACCATTTCAATCTCGAAGTAAAGTTTTAGTTCGGCATGAGAAAGCTGATCTTGCGTTCCAATATATTGAGCATGAGTTCCTCCTCCCATGCTCAACCCACACACATTATAATGCATGATTTGGATACATGATGACGTAGTGTGTACTGTTTCACCCTGAACATCATCTTGTAATAACCCTTATTGGTAAAACATATCATATTGTCAGCTCTTTCCAGCGCTGGTACAGGTTCTTGTGAAAGTTGACCCTTTCCAAGTCAGAAAACTTGATGTTCGGGAAACAGTACCTTGCTGACAAGTGTTCATGAGTGAAAGGTTTGTTCCACCTTTTATCCAACCATTTCGTCGCAGAATTGCTACTGCAGAATATAAACAAAGGAATTGGAAGTTTTTGAAGAGTGAATAATGAGGGATGATCAATGCCAGTAGATAATAAAGAATAGTATTTCCTGTAAATTTCTCAATTCTGTTCCAGTCCCTCTAAGGAAGCAACTCAGTTTCACACTCTTTATTTTTCTTGCTGTGTTTTGTACGTAGTTTGATGTGTGGCATCCTCCAAGGGAGTATCTGAAATACGTGTTCAATGAGTGAAAAACTAGTTACCAAAGGGACCAATGAAGGTAAAATTACCATTTCAAAGCCATCGATGTCGCATAATGTTCCATTTCGGTTTGATTTTTCTTCCTGATCAAAGGAAGCAAAAACAGAAGAAGGGCTTGATTGGATTAGCCCTGCCAGATGGCAAATCAAAACAGCACACTTTCAAACTAAAATCGATTTTAAGTACTATAAAATTTACTTTATTCGTGACCATCATCACCATCTCTGGAAGGGAGAATCCCCTAAGATCAACTCTCGTCATGGTTGAATGTTAAAAAAGAAAATATGTATGCCTTTGGTGTGCGGTGCTTGTATGAAGTACCTCCGTCAAAATGCTAACAACCTCGTGACAAACTAGTGTGATACTACAGTGATTCTATGGCTAGATAAACATAACGTTAAAAAAGTGTTATGCGTGGTTAGCGTTCCATGTTAGAAATATTTACATGTTTTACAACTCTGTCTCAATTTTCTCTAGTCCTGTCTTTCAGTGCCATCGTCGCCATTCGATCTTGAATGCCTCCCACGTTCATTTTGCACTTCTCTCACTTTTACAAAAAGAATTACATCTTAAGTACAGCTTAGCGTTACGTATTGGTGTTCGTATTTATGCTTTTCTTTATGTTACAGCACCGGAAAGATCCCATTTAGAAAGATTCTTTATTGACCATACATGTGTCCATGTTTTTTTCTTCAGCAGAGAATCCATAACTGCTTTAGAGTTAGCACCGTTGCCATGGAGATATGGTGTAGCAGATTTGACTTCTATGCGTTTCGCCCATGAGATAAGCTCGTACTTATGCCTGAGTGGCCTGCCGAGCAGAAGATGATAAACAGTCACAGTTCATAGAACTTTCTTGGTGCCAGCCTTGAACTATGCTTTAGCACGAACTGGCTCCCGATCACCAAGTAGTAACTACGTGAAAAGAAAATGATATACATTTGTCTAAAGTGCTCTTTTTGGTAATTGCTTCATAGTTACAGCAAATTGCTAGACCATGGCTGATCACACTATTGGGCTTTAATTCATGCTTTCTGGAACCTTCTTGCCAGCATAAGTGGGATTTCTGTCATTACGTTAAAACCTAGCCAACCCTGATCCCTCTTTTTAGGTGTAGCAAGACCTTCACGTAACCTATTCGTATAAAGTGCATTTGGGTTGTAGTTTTACCCATGCTACTCGAAAAGTTCAGACTTAACATCGATTTGTTCATCAAAATCCCAATGTTCATTTTGGGATCGTATATAAAAAATATAGGACTGTGGAAACATTTTAACTGTCACCTTTGTTGCGCATTCTCATTAGTCTATTGTTATAGGATTCTGATTTGACTGCGAACCTGCAACAATTCACCCGCGTGCTAAAGACGATTTATCGTTCAGTAGTATACTACACAAGAACTTAATTAATGTTCGAAACAGGTTTCGACACATTTTCTACGTGCACGAAGACATACAGTAAACTCTCTAATTAGCGGACTCCCTAAAAGGCAGACACCTCAGATTAGCGGACAAATTCATCTTCCACGATCGTTTTCTAGTCAAAACTTTATAGAAAACTTTCGAAAAGGCTGACACTCCATTAGCGGACACTCCAATTAGCGGACAAATTTTCTTGCCCGAAACGATCGAAATTGCTATTTTTTCTCTCTAATTAGCGGAAAATTGGAAAAAAATGAGAATGGACACTAAAAATTTTGTTTGGAAAAAGACGGCGGTAGATCACTGACACCTCTAAGTCGTAACAGCCTCCTCGATTCAACCTCTTCCTGGTGACTTCGTTTGTAAACGAGGTGTGTTTCACTTTCAAAAGTAAAGAGCGAGGTTTTTCCTTGCCTCAATACAACCTAATACCCATGCTTAACTCAAATTCACCAATAACATACCTTAGTAGGGCTTATCATCAAAATTAGTGCTCACATTGCAAAACTTTCTAAAAGGACAGACACTTCTAATTAGCGGACACAAACCTCAATCCCCGATGGTTGCCGCTAATTGGAGAGTTTACTGTAAGTCCGACTTGCAAAAAGCAAATTTCGATCCCTTCTAACTCCTACACTGGTGCGTCCAACTTCTCGACTTAATTTCAAAATAAACATTTGTAATACGGACCCTTAAACAGGATCAACGTTTCTAAGTGATTGAAGCAACGAAAAGAGAATCACGCAAAGTAAATGAAGAACTGATACATACTACTGACATCAGGAACATGAAACCGGTGTGTATAACAGGAATTAAAGATATGAGGAATACGCGACAAATCCTAGGTAGGGTCAAAAGCTCTTCCATTCAGGATTAACTTAGTCGTGGAAGGGGAAGTTGGTGAATGTTATTGATTCTCATCAGGCCATATTCCCAACCCCTGTACAGATGGGTTGGATTGTTTCCTTAATCGTGCTAATGTATGAAACCATAGTTCGTACTCGTACTTAGCGAATATGGGTACATGTAGCCTCTCCAAAATTCGTCATTTTTCCTATACTGGTAAGGTTCCCTGAACATGCAGGCACAATGGCTAGTTAAGAACAAGTTTATGAACAGAAGGATATTGTAGGGTTTATTTTTGAACTGCGTAAGACCTAAACTGCACAGGCGGGATGAAATACCTGACTCGCGTATAGTAGGTGAATGTATATACCCTCTTGGAGCCATTGTTAACAGTTTTGATCCTCCAGTTGCGAAGAGAGACAACTTTTGCAAGACATGGAATATTTTTATGCTATTCAACAATTGACTTGATCGTGGTTTTCAGTTTTTATCCTTACTTTTTTCATCTCAAGACTTCGTACTGCTTTGTCACAGTCTTCCTAAAAAACCCTGAGATTTAACATGGATGCACCATGGTTCCCGTATATTCTGAATATAACACTGTACTACCGAATTTTTTGCCCACAGAAAAACTTCAATACCACCATCATCGAGGTTTTCGGAATAAGCCACTTCTACTGAATTCAGAAGCCATTCACATTCCAAAGCACAAAGCAGAACAAAAAGTTGACTTACGTAATTTTTTCTGCAAAAGCCGCAAGTTTTCGGACATAGCATCTTCATGATGCTTTCGTTGTGAGTACATTCACCTTGCTGCTTCCAGTTTTTACAGTAGATGCCAAAAATGACATCGTCATTGCAAACAATATCTAAAACGACGAATGGCAACAGTTATTATTACACGCCCTGAAAATCTGGAGAGGTAAGGAGAACGCTACTATATGCCTCAGCTGCTTACAGAACATATTGACAAATACTGTCACAAATGTCAACCTGTGGTTTGAATCAATGTTCGCACCACAACAAGCTATTTTTCCACGTAAACTGCACGTTTTTTTCACAAGAACAAAGTAACGTAAGGCTTTGACGATCCAAGAGTTTAGAACACCGAATGCTTCAATTGGTAAAAAATTGATCGAAAATGGCACGAGTTTCTATGGAATTCACTGCAAGAGACCCACTGCAAGAGACTGCTCAAGTGTTTTGTTTTACCTGTTGAGGCTAATTTTTTGTCAACTGATTATCAAAGCCATGATTTTTGGTAACAATAGAGGTATTCGGATAAAATTACCCAAGAAAAGAGCCAAGAACATTTTTAGGCTTAATTCTGACCTAAGTTAAAAACGTTGAACGTACATTCTTATAAACAAAAACTTGCATTTTGCTATAAGGAATAAACAGGAAGAAAAAACAAGCATGCTTGAACTAGTGCAAATGTTTGCCTCTTTCTGATGCATCGAAACTCTAAAATGATAGATGACGGTCGAATATCATGATTTTGCACTTAGGACGCGATGTTTCTAATCAATCGGCCTTTTGAATCAGATAAAATATTTGTTACAAATTATCAGTATGCAACAACTTACTAAGGCATAGTCCACACGTCCTTGGACATAGTGTTCGCATTTGTACACCTTTCAGCTGGTGGAGATTGAAGCAGTCCTTTCTGAACCGATTGCAGAAGCCAGGTGAATACTTGTTCAAACACTCTGAATAAAATGCAAAAAAAGCTTGCAAGATCCAAAAGGTACACTAAATCGTTTTCAGACTTGAATATGCGCAGTCCAAAGTAACCTGTTTACATGCTGTTTTAAGTAAACACGCATTTGCCTATGTTTCATGCCTTTCTCCTACAGGTCACGCCAGTATGTAAGTAAATAGATAGAAAATAAATGAATACAAGTATGCTTCCATTAGCCTCTCAAAACAAGAGTTTGTGTGTTAGAGTGAATTGTCACCCTTTCTATAGTTTTCTGTAGACTAATGTCAAATAACTCGCCAATCGACTTCAGCCCCCTCCCCCCCCCTATATTCTATATTTGACTCTGTTATTTGGGTTTCGTTGGACAGTAACATAACGCCAGATCTTCAGGGAGAGGGGGAAGCTAAAAGGTCTGGTAGTGCGACAGGTTAGAGCTAATGTTCTCAAACTAAAAAAATCAGAGCAGGGTTAACTCTATGAAGGTTGGACTTTTTGAGGCATCTTAAAGTTGGGTGGGGAATCTGATTCCCCTCCCCCGCACCACATCCACCCCAACCCCACCCAACAAGTTTACACCAAGGACAAAGAAAGTCTGAATCCATCT
>JAOBRC010588898.1:0-11007 GCA_027575255.1 Scolionema suvaense
AGAGTGGAAAATATGTGAACATTCAAAGAATGTGTAAATTAATTTCTAGAAAGTGTCGATCTCTCTTTTTCGCATGCTATTATGTATTACAAAAATCGTACATTATAGTCGATACTGTTTCCTGGTTTTAAGTGAGCTATTGGATTATCTTTCTATTGTCTATCCTTCCATCAGTCAGTTCATTCTTCCTTCTGCCCATATGTTTTTTTCACCTAACCGTTTCTCTGTCTATCACCATTGCATTTCCCTGGATGACTGCTCAATGGGGTGTAAAATTTTGCATATAGGTGAAAATCCATAACCAAAGGCAAAATGGTGAGTCCAGGTTTTTTAAAGAATACTCTGTTCATCTTGCTAGTGGTCGTCCATCTTCCAGATATGTTTGAAAATGTATTCTGTTCCTTATTTTTTGGGTTGAAATTGCAGAGTCGTGGTAGTTATCATACGCACTTTGTGTCATGTCTGGAAAGCTCCTTTCAGTGGGGCCATTAATGTTAAAAGGTGGCCTTCTTTTTACTTTTTGAACAGCGTTTCAAGATGTGCTCTTTGCGACCTGGTAGTAATTTTTGTTGTAGACCTTAGTAGCTATTGCAGTTATGTTCTGGGTCAATTGTCATGGGTGTGGCAATTTTTTTCTTGCAAAAAGGGTAATTTTTGCTGAGATTCTTAAAATATTTCATGATCTGTTCAATATTTATCTCATAACGTTTGGTGTTGAACTTGGTAACTTTCAGTCATGTTAAGACCATGTGTCCTATCCAAATATTCTTCCGTTTGCTTTGTGTGTTGCTATATTTTCCCGAGAGTGGTCACTTTTAGCAGGTTTGGTATGTACATCAGTATATTGGTTGAAACTAACATCGTATTGCTCACTGTAAACGACTCTAATTGCTTTGATATGATAGGGTAGAAAGGTGAGCGGATTATTGAAAATATCTTTTTCGTTATTTTTTAGGCACTGCGTGAAGCTGGTGCTTTTGTTCCTGACTCATTTGATTCTCTTGACAGCTTGATCAGGTACAATTTGTGTAATTATTAATTAGTTAAATGTTTTTGTCCTTTTTCTACCCAAGAAAGTTTTTTCAATATCTGTAGTCATGCACGTGGATTAATTAATGAATCTGATTCATTAGTTGATCTAAATGTGATGAATCTGTGTGACTTCGGCGGATTCATTAGTTAAACTGTTTCTGATTAAAACCTTCAGTCTATCAACAGTATGTAGGTATAGTGTCACTACGGTTACTCGTATCCCTTAATTAATAAGATTGATTAGATCTATTTTCAGATTCATAGAATCGATTAATCAGATTTTTCGACCGTAGTCACACGCAGATTCATCTGATTTTCAGATTCATTAATTAATTTAGCGTGACTACGACTAGTTATGATCAGATCCAACAGGTTTGGACATTTTTACCAATTCCTCAGATTCCAGGTTGACTTATGTGCTACAATCAAATCCCCCGTATCTCATCTCTGCAGAAACCTTGTCTCACAGTTGTGTTGTGGGTCATTATTATGGTGGGGAGGGCCACGGTTACTTCAGACGAAATCGTGAAAAATATATGGTTTTTAAGGGAAATTCACTCTTGTTCAAAACTGCATTTTTCACTCCATAGTAACATTTTAGTATTTGCACTTGAGCATTGTAATGCTTAGAGTGCACCCAGTGCTTCAGTAAGCCTTGTTTTTATAAGGTGCATATTTTTGGCTATTTTTGGTTGAACTTCCTGGTCACTGCAAACTAGGCATAGTCTGCTAAAAATGTTCAGAGTTGATTAGGTTGAGGCAATCTCATCCACACTTGTTGTGTGTGGTGCGGTGTGGTGTCATGCGTGACCAAAATGTGGCTTGTTTCAAAGTATTTGTGGCTTATTTTGTGAATTTCAGATTATCGTTATATTGCTGCTATTATATGTAGGGATGGTGGTTTTGTTATGTTAAAATTTGTCTAGATGGCCGATGGGCGCCGTCTTTGCTGACTTTTCCCCAAATTTTTCTACGGTTCATGTAAAACGAACGTCATGTCAATATCTATCGTAGTTTTTGAGATATTGATAATATTGTGTCAGACGCGATAGGAGTAGATCCTGGTCAGACTCTTACAGCGCTATCTCCGGGTTTCGCAAATATCGGTTTGAGTGCTATCTACTCTTGAGTGCAGCAGGACAAGACAAATGACTTTGAGTTTTGTTGGTGGTATAGTGTAATTTATGTAGCCTAAGTTTCATGCATGCATCTGTTGTGGGATGGTTATTTTTACTGTGGGGGCTTAAATCAGCCCCCCCATACTGTACTTCTTACCCATGCTATGTAGGTTTAAAGAATGAGGCATTACTTTTACTATACTGCAAAATGCTTGACATAGATTAGTATGCTTCATTGACGTTACAATAAAATGAAGAAAAAGAATAAAATAAAATAAGAATTGTTATAATTTGAATAAAATGTTACCACATTGTGCCACAAAACAAATATATATATAAATCTGATATATATCGACAATCTTTGCACTGCCTTCTTTCTTGCTGCGTTGGCGTCTCTGCCCTTGACAGCTTGATGTGAATCTTCACATATGAAGGTTATAATGCCTGCAAAGTATAAATCTAAAGTCAGCAAATGATTTAGCCTCCCAGATTTACATTTTCAATCTGATCTAATGTGAAAGCACCAACATAATGCGTCCATATTATTAAGCATCTTAGATTCATAAAGAATATCTGTTGAATTTACTTCGCGTCCAGCAATGATTATGGGGCTATAGCTACTATAGTTTTTTTAAGATCTGGCTGTTAGCTACAATTCGTCACGGTATTAAAGGAAAAAAACTTGTAGGATCTCCTTTATTCCCTAATAGACATTCATTTCATTTCGTCTTTTCATCCTTCATTGTGTTATACTGAAAAATGTTAGCATTTCATCAGTACAAAAAAAATTGGATGCATTTGTACCCACAAATTTTCCCCTTGCCCAATGGAAAATTGATCACATTGCCAGAAATTTAAGTTCGACTGTGTGTCATTTGTTTTGAAAGTTGTAGTTAGGTTTTTCCTTATAACGGCTCAATTTTCAAAAATCTCTGTTAAGCCCTGTATCTTAGCCACGTATGTTTACAAATCCGAACGGAGAATTTGTGAAGTTTTGGGTGGAACCAAAATCTATCTGTTCAACAAAAGTTGGGTCGGTATAGCCTTTCTAGATTGATGTATGGCAAAATTATAAAAGTACTATATTTTCCATTATTGATATGCCCAGACTTGTTGGATTGCATCTAAATGTAGGGATCTAATTTCTTTGTTGTGGTAATTTATTGTATAGCTATATGTGAAAAATCTGTTTTTGTTGATAATCGCGGCTGTTGACTCCTTGGTGTGAGATATTCGGTTGCCCTTCAAAACTTTAGATTCGCAAATTTTTGAATGAGAATGTTTTGGATCCTAACACGACCATTCTTTTGTATGAACCAAGTTTAGGCCACTGTAAACGTTCTAGTTTCCATGATGCTGTGTTTTGATTTTGTTGGTCATGATTACTTAAATACTGCTCTTAGCGTGTCTGTAAAATTTGAAACTTATCTGTAAGTTTAAAGAATGTCTGTTGCAACAGACGTTGTTAGAAGTGTTTTCTTCAAAATGCATTGTAAGAAGCCTGTCTGAGACTGACCCATTGAATTTCTGTTCCATCCCTCCTCCCCCCCTCCCCCATCTTACCCCACTCCTATTCCCATCGTCCTTAACCATCTTGTAATACATTGTTCTATATGGTGCAGCCTACTCTCTGACTTGTTTTCTTTATGTTTACAGAGAGGTGTATGAGAAACTCCTCATGGATGGGATAGTCCAGCCTAAGCCAGAGATCCGCCCTCCAACAGTTCCTATGGATTACAACTGGGCACAGGTAAGGATGTTACTCAGTTAGTCTCGACACACATCTCGTCACTGCATCACTCAATACACATTTGGCCATTTTTGCTCTAGAATGACATTGCTATAAAAAAAAAAAACAGTAGATTCCTTTTTGCATATTTGGTGTGAAACTTGAGAGCAAAGGTACTTTCCTGTGTGATGTGGATTTTGCCTCATATTGGAAAAGGCCTTGTTTGGCTTGAGGATCGCCAATAATGTTTTTGTTGGATTACTGGCTTATCTGACATCTATCCTGTCAGGAAAACATGAACAATTCGTAATTTTTTTATCTCGGGTGTGACACAATTGTCGTCTAATGAATTTGTGAAGTCCGTTGTGTGACTTGATGATCTTCAAGGTGCCCGTTATTTTCTACCTGTCATTGTTGGTGATACAGATGGCAGTTGCTCCCACCTCCATGCATAAAGTATGCTGAAACATAATGCTTGAATTAGCCCTCCTGCTATATGGCATCATAATTCCCTCCATGACAAAACTAATTTTCGTTCATTTTCTGGTTGCGTGTAGCGCAAGAAAACATATTGATTGTGATCTAAGGATGTTTCAATATTTTTATAAACTAATCACAATTTGGTTTCCACGCCTAATCACATCCTGTCGTACAAGGCTAACCTGGACAGAAAATTTCTTAGTCCTGTTATGTGAGAAGTCATCATTGCTGTTGATGATGTCATCAGAACGATGTTAATGATAGAGGACTGCTGGTGAAATAGCTTATGAATCAATATTTTACAATAGGTTTTCACGTATGAAAGCATATGGTAAATAGGACACAGTTAGTTGCTATCTTTTAAAATGCACTTTTTTTGACCACGTATATGTCGGGCTGATGAAACAAACTATTGAAAAGGCTACACCTGAGGACCCGGAACCTGAACGGGAATCCCCTGTGATATTTTTCTGCGAATTCTGTTTCCCCCTCTTACTATTATATATGGCAAAATGATGCAAAAGTTTTAGCGTAAGTGTCATTTATGCACGTTTGGTCTTTCTTGCATGTGCTTTGTTGCATCACATTGGAGACAGTGTATATTTAAGTAAATTGTAAGTATTTATACCCTTCTGTTGCCATATTCATGGTGTTGTATTCTTTTTGAAGGAACTTGGCCTAATTCGCAAGCCATCCTCATTTATATCAACCATCTGTGATGAGCGCGGGCAAGAGCTGTTGTACGCGGGCATGAAGATTTCAGATGTCTTCAAAGTAAGTTAACCCTCTGAAAGATGTGTAAAGTGAGTTTTAGTTCCTCTTGCTGTAGCAGAAAATATAGCACATATATAGTTTTCCAATCTGTTGTTTTTCGGATGTTTCGTTGTTCACTTCACATCTGCCATTACGTATTTAGCTTTGTGTGCTGATAAGGTCCAACTAGTAAGTCTTAAGCTTGTTTCATGGACAGACAGTGGCGCTGCCTCTGTGAAAAAAGCTTCGATAGTTGTGAGATAGGTTTAGCCTACTTTCATTTTTAGAGGAATTTGTATGAAAGAGGTGTTGAATAGGCGGGGTGTTATTCAAAAATCATGTTTACGATATCGGTTAGGACCATCAAAGTTGAGAATGTGGAATGATGTAGCAAGGCTCATGTGATTATTCCTTGATATGCAATACCTGTGAGTCTAGTTTTCAAGTCTTTGCGTTTGTTGCCTGCCTAACGTAAACCTGTTCCGTGGCTCCATTGGAACTTCCTCTGTTGTTCTGTCAAGCCTTTGTACTTGACATTTTTCTTTCAAGGTTTTCTTTGATACTTTTTGATGATGAGGAAATATTTTGCTTGTTCTTCTGGAGCTGTTGTCGTTTTTCTTTGTTACTGTGATCACCAATGGACATTGTTTCACTATTTTTGTTTTGATCTTGATAGGAAAATCTTGGCGTCGGAGGAACTCTGGGATTACTGTGGTTCCAGCGAAGGTATATTCTATTAATTTTATTCTGTCTTGTTTATAGACACTAATTAACTACAACTACTATGCTTAAACTTTTCAAACATAGTTGAACCACGTTGATGGCTATGTCATTGCTGAATTTCAGAGTCTTAGCTTCATTCATTGTTTCTTTTGGGGAAGTATTGAAAGTACACAAAAAAAACCAGGCAGAATTTACGGTTGGGACAGTAGATTGAAAGCGTTACATCCTGTTTTTAGTTGTGTTTTTTAATGTTGATCTGATATTGTATAACTTTAAAAAATTTACATGCAAGGTGCAAACTTTTGACAAAGTCTCCTTTTTATGTCAGTGACCTCCGCTAGATGATTTCCAGTCCAATTTATGAGCTGTCACTGTTCGAAGTAGAGAGAAGTAGATGGAGGTAATGAAATGCACCACCACAACTGTTTGATCCAATATTAAAAATTTACATAGATTTTCTGACATAGTGACTATCAGTGCATTTGTTTTGTGTGCATTCTTTGATTTTTATAGATTGCCTGACTACGCATGCAAACTGATTGAGATGTGCTTGATGATCACAGCCGATCACGGTCCAGGTTTGTTACTGCTCAATTTGGCATTTTTGTATCTATATTTGTCACTATTAGGGACTTCTATTTCTATTGGACTTGTATTGTGTTGAATCTGGTACATGTCCGTCTATCTATGCGTCTAGGTCTACCCATCCTTCTATCCGGACACCAACTAATTTTGTGTTTTTTTGCGTGTTGGAGACTCACAGCTGTGTTAATTCTACTGGGACTGACCTTTTTCATAATATACAATGAAAGATGACCCTCACTTGAGCTCTTCAAATCTGTTTCATCGTCCCTGACTTTCGTAGATAAAAGTGTCACTTAATAAGTTAGCAGCAGATTCATGAAGAAAAATGACAAAAGAACGCGGAGGAGAGTGAGCATGGGTATGGAGCTTATGAGTGACATTTGTTCGTTTCATGTGGAGGAGTGCTGTGCGCTCGCTGGAATCTTCGTCATAAGTTTTCTTGACTTGTTTTGCAATGCATCATTTGTAATAGTTTACCGTAATATGGGAGCTTAGCCGCATATGTTGCTTTTTCAGGAGTTATCGACTTCAATTTCAAGGGTACAGACACGGACTATAGCTTGGTCTATTTTAGCTGGAAAATAGTGATTTGAAAACCTGTTTGACCATGGTATCATACTTTTAGGCAAAAATTAAGTGGGATGTCCTCTTGCAGCAAAGGAATCTGCGTGGCAGGGGTCAGTGTATTTCCCGTATAATTAATTATTTTTTTTTTAATATTTCATCACCTGTTCATTAGTCCCATCATATATTATGCATCTCATGGACCAAATGTCATATCTGAGAAAACTCTTACGCGTTTCACAAAATGGCCTGTTTAGCGCCTTCCAGGAATATTTTAGGATTTGTTAATTTCTTTTCGACTCTCACGTTGGTGGAAGAGTCCGATGAAATGAGCTTCGCCCGTTCGTCCATCTTTCCATCTCCGTCACCAACGGTTTTTCTTGGGTAAGGGTCAATGAATTCCTCTGAAACTTGGTTTGAAGGTCAAGATCAATAAACGAAACAAAGTGTAGAACCTGAACTTTTGAAAAGAAATATTTGCTTCGTACTGATGGTGGCATGGCATTTTAGCCCCCAAATGGCCTCTTTTTTAGGGTTTTAGATCCATTCCTTCCTGTTCGTAGTTTTTTGATGAGAAACTTCAGGGCGATAGTAGTTATGTTGTGGTCCGGGTCCATATGCCTTGTCTGGAGAAAATGTGGTTAGGCTTTTGGGTGGGTATCTACGTCGAAAGATGGCTATTTTCAGGAGTTATTGCAGACGTGTGAAAACGTTTCGTCCGTTTTTTGTCCTGTTTTCCGTTTGGATCTTAGGGACAACATAGACTGTGTTATAACCCATGCTTCATACATTGAGAATATATGTCGTTCAGCTTGCGGGTGGCAATTTATGTCATATTGGCATTTTTACAGGGTTTTTTCAAAAGATTTCAAATAGTTCATCATTTTTTTGTCATTTTTGGTGCAAATCTTTGGGGCAGCGGAACTTACGTTATGTACCATATTCGAGTTCACTTGCACTCTATTTGCATGGGACAAAATACGTCCAAAAGTGGCTATTTCTATTTTCTTCAAAATGTATCAGGAAGGCTTCGTTAGTTCTTCGTTGTAGTTTTTGGTGTGATAATGATGGTGCTCCACAACTTTTGTTGTATCGAACATGTGTCATTCGTGGAGAGGCCCTCGTTCGGCAGCTGGGCTTGAACTTGGTCATTTATGTCAAAAATATCCATTTTCTGAAAATATTTTGATACCCGTGCATCAAATTGGTGTAATTTTTATTATAAACCCTCAGAGCAGTAGGAGTTATGCTGCAGGATTCTGCTTTTGTATATTTTACTGTAAAAGGTTATAATAATAGTAGGTATGTTGAGACCGGTGGACTGTTTTGAGTAGACAATTATTTGATTTGGCTGCGGCTATTTTTGTCAGAAAATAATTGGTTTTGTGTATAGAAGGGCGTAGAAGCTTTTCCTTGATCTAACCACGAAGATTCTCAGTTACGTTTTCGTTAGTCCTGTGACTAGCTTTTGTTAATTTTGGCGTAGAATGTAACGAGAGGCAAGGCTTGCACCTTAAGGATTCGCGCAGAAAGGAGGATCTAGTTGTGGACATTTTACTAGCCTAGCGTAGCCCTAACCTGAAAGTGACATATGAAAGTCTGATATAAATGTAGTGCGCGAACGAAGACTGACTAGTGACTAGGCTAGCATTTCACAGCTTGTTGCAGGACTGAGACATAGATATAGCTTGAAAGAAAATTGTGCGCTGAAGTTTATATAATTTATAAATTATTATATTGAACAGTAAATAAAACAAGTGTAGCTTACACAGCTTATACCTTTAGAAGCTCTTCTTTATAGATGAAATTATGTATTATTGTTATTAGTTTAGTATTATTGCGCATCCTGAGTGCATGGACTTGTATTTCTCTGAAAGGTAAGGCAATAAATAAATGGCTTCTGACAATAGAGGGGTCTCAGAGCATGCGCAAGATTTTACAATCAAAGTTTTGCTGTAGAGTCTTAACAGCGTGAGGATTAGAATACAAGGTTTGAACGAAAATTCCGAGACATTGGTCTCAAGATCAAGATCTTTCATGCAACTAACACCGTATTTTTTGATACTCAAAGACAAAAATGCATGGGCTAGTTAGTAGAATATGATGTCAAAATGTGAATTGCAGAAAATGTTTTACGGAATCAAAGTCTCAGGGGATGTTCTTATTTAAACCTTGATCTAATGACATCGGTGTATTGTAAGGTTTTATTTTTTCATTGTTGTCTGCCAAAACAAGTGAATTTCCATCCAATGGTTTTTAGGAGAGTGCTTTGGCACATAAAATAGCCATGTGCAGTGCCTTAACCCTATTCCTACCGGGCTTTTTTGGTTGGTGTACTACCGGGAGGGGGGGGGGACGTATTCTGTCAGACCCAGTAAGTACCTGTCGGACCATAAAATCTATACAGTACCTTAAAATAGTCTACACGAAACTAATAATGGGGTTTTCTGAGTTCCTAGAAGTGCCTCAGACGAGAGTTCTGTGAGGTTCGCTCTTTGAGGTTTCGTCGATTTGGCATCATTTTGAAGAAAAGTCGTTCCTGAAAACGTTAGCTACCTGCAGCTTTTCTTAACATTATCTGTTGCTCAAAAACTCATACATCTTTTGAATAAGTCTCTTGGAGATCCAACAGAAGTTAAATGCTGATTTCGGAGGCTATACTTGAAGTACAGCAAGTAATTTTTAGGAATGATGCATCGTACTTTGTTGAGATGTTTTTGGTATTTTTCAACCCAAAGGCTTATAAAAATCTCTTCGATGTACCAAATCGACTCACTCACTCAGTATCAAGAGCTATGAAAAGTCACTAATAACAGGCTTAAAGCGTGCTGCTAAAAAAATTCTACGTCGATCGATATGCAAACCTGGCCAATAACAGTTGCAATTATATTATGGATTATGTTTCGCCTAAAAAAAATCTTGTTGCCCTTGAGTGTAACAATTTTTGCGTAATTTTATGGTGTTTTCATATGAACATAATAAGCTATCGTTGTTATGTTCATGATGTTATGTTTTCTGGACCATCATTGGCGTATCATAGTTCCTTTATATTGTTAACACTATAATACATGATTGAATTTGTTGTAGTCCTCTGCTTATGCCACTTGTTTGTTGTGTTTTTGGCCGTTGCTTGTCTTTTTCCTTGTGCTTTTTGATGATTGCTATTGCCAGGCTTTCGATAATTATGTTCCGAATGTTCCGTTTGTTTGCCCTCTCTTCCCGTCTCTCCATCGTTGAACGCCTTTTCCTCGATACGTGCTCATTTGATTTATCTGACGAATAATTTTTTGTTTTCTTTTTGAGGACCGTAACCAATAACCAACACTAAGTGACGAAGCCTTGTTTTTGAAAATGTTTTGTTCGTGTTTGGCTCGGAAATTTCTGCTCCATGGTAGTAATAGTATTTCGAAAGTGTTCCATGATTCATTTACATTTTTTGTGTGGAATTATAGAGGAGATTTATGGTATGCACAATTTCATGACTGGAAAAACTCAAAAAGATCTGCTCCTACCGTTTTTGGTGCACCAACTTAGAGAATAAGTAGATGTGATATAGCCCAAGTTTCATATCTTGAAAAACGATAATTATGTTTAGGCGTAGCAATTTGTGTTAACAAGTGGCCATTTTTAATTACTTTTATCTTTTAATTTAAAATCCGTTTACTACTGTGTATTTTTTTGTTAAGTAGAGGAGCCATGATGGCAACGAATTATGTTTTGACCCTATTTCATATTTGGGAAAACTCTAATTTTTGGATGATGTTATCTGTGGAGGGCTTTAGTATAAACATATATGATTTTCATAGATTTATGATCGTTTTTGAACGTTTGTCAGTTAGAGAACCTGAAAGGACTCATAATTAGCTTTTATTTTGTGGCGGAATGCACTTGATATATGCTTATTGTATAGTCACTTGTTCTTCAAGGTTAAATTCATTGAATCATTGCAATAAACCATAAGGCTTTGCCAATAAATTCCTACAGCGGGCCATGTCTCGCACATATTCAACACAATAGCTTGCG
>JAOBRC010589120.1:0-11006 GCA_027575255.1 Scolionema suvaense
CAGAAAGGCAAGGTAGTCAGTTAATGTCAATGCACAAGTATTCTGGTAATGTGGCCAAATATTTTGTCCGAGATTGTAGGTTTTACTGAGCCCCTACCCGTCTTAGCCTTTAGGGATTTGCGCTTACCAGTAGCATCTGTTGGGATTCGAACCCTCGACCTTGAAGCGATGAGCAGAGAACGAATCTACAATTCGAGAAGACCTTCACTTCATCAACCAAATTCTACCGCCGAAAATATTTGCAAGTCAGAACAGAATTTACTTGCACATCTTTTGGGAGTCGTACCTATAACAGCGGGGTGCCATTTTTTCCGTGTTTTAGCTCTTATTTCACTTCTGTTTAACTGTTTTCAATGATTTTGGGCTTAAATGATTGGTTTCAATGAGCTTCGGAAAATGTCTGATTAAAAGGTCATCGAAGCAAGTGGACTAAAACGTTCGATTTTTATTTTTTTTTGCGCCATTCAATCGAAGGGAAAGCCATGGAGCTTCGGTCAGGGTTTTTTTTTTCTTTTTGAAGATGTTGAATGTCCAGAGGTTTGAACTGTGGAAACAAGATATGAGACCTCTTTTTTCTCTCTTTTTTTTTGAGTGATATAAATTCTAGGGGATCTTTTAGATTAATCGAGGACAAGCTCTGGCAACCCAAACCTTCCTCGATGCGTCACATCCTCAATCGCCTTGCCTTCGGGCAATCCTCGACCTCCGTCTCGTCGAAAGCATGAAATATAATCACAAAAAAATCTAATACAAAACAAGACAAGAATACACTACAATCAAAGCCCCATTGCTTTTTTTGTGGCACAGCAGGCTCTGTTACTACCTAAACAGGCTTTCATATCGCCTATAAACAGGCTACAGCTCATTGCCTATTCAGGTTCTGAGTAACCTGGAACCAGATCTCTCCATCCCTCTATACTGGAGCTTGAGGCTCTTAACCGTGTAGAGCTCATTCCGAACACGGGAATAGGCCGGTCAGGCTCCCATGAGAGGAAGAGCATCTGATATCAGGTTAGGTTCTGAGTAGCACAACAGGCTCTTTTACTGCCTAAAAAGGCTGCTACGTTACATAAACAGACATCTCTCTGCGCACGCAGTCTCATGTTAACACAATTCATAATGCAAGTAAGCTACAAGAACTAAAACTTTTCAAGGCGTTTTAAACGTGAATGTTGTTTCTTGGGAGCCAAATGAGGTATGAAAGATTCTACCGCATGCAGGCGTATTTTATGCCCGCTTATGATACGTGTCAAATTCATAATGGCTACTTTGTAACTCAGTACTTTACAGAACCAGTCTTCAAAACTTACTGACCCTGCATGCTCTGCAGAGCGATGTGATAAATACAATTATATTTTCCCGTTTTTTTCCATACGATCATTGACACTAACAATTGAATGTGACTGGCCTCACTAACATGGTCCTTGAAAAAGCCAATGTTCATTACCTTGTTCTAATTTTTGGTTACACGATGATAGTACATTATATTGCACTACGGTGTTATCTTGGAAAGTTCTTGTGTTGACTGAGTGCGGTCCTTTGTTGCAAAAAGAAGCAGAATTGATCTCTTTGTTGTTTTTTTTTCACTGTAGGTTTTGAGAACGAAGATTGCATCAGATCTCAACCAATTTTATGTCATATGGCGGTGACAAGTATTTACTTTTACATGATAGTGTACAAAAAAATCAGCTATATCGCTGATTCTCTAATATTTTACACAGAACGTAGACTGTGGGAGAGCTGCACAGTTCGGCGAATTCTAAAACTAATTCTAAAACTAATTCTAAAAATTCTAAAAGTACTTAACTGGTGCTACCTCATTAAGACAGCTTTTCTACCCTTCGTAGGTCACTTGCAACCCGCTACAGGCATTTGATCTTGGTTTCTATGGGAGAACACACTGCAGGTCTGCAAAATTGCAAAATTTAAACGTATAAATTGCATACCAGACTAACTGGAGGTTAAAGTTTTGAATTCGGTGATGAATAATGGCTGAGTACAAGTAGTCCAAATTTCAAGTCTATGGCATAAGTAAAAGTTCTTAGTACCCTGTGATCAGATTTAATTTATGCTGGAACTTATTAATATGCAGTCTACGTAGAATAATTTATGCGATATTGTTCGGATTAGATTTCATTGTAAGGTATTGTATATTGTTGTAAGGTATATTTAAGATCGATGCCAGATTTGGGCGAGGCAGTCTGAACAAAAAGGGAAAAAACGAGCGTGTATGCTCAGGGAGCTCAGTGAGTTCATCTATATAAAATCGGTACGAAGTACGTACGTGGCAAGTGAAACATTTTAAATTTTAAAGAAAATCCGAATTGGATAAAACCTTTATTGCTGGCATCGATCGCTTCAGTGGACGATAGCTAAAGATAAGTATAAATATATATATGTTTACTGTGGATATACATACTGACTTGATCTCTGTTATTCGTCGCAGAAATTGTACACTCGACCCGAAATTCTACCTTTTCTTTACAGGGATTCCCACCCCCTCCCACTCCCTCTCCAAACGATGATTCGCGAGTCCAGCAGGCAAATGATATTAACTGTTTATAGCAATTGCGGTTATGTTATCTAGTTGTTCCCTGACTGTCCCACAATGCATCGCATGATGACGATTTGGGAAAAGGTCGATTGACAAACGTGTCATCAAGAATGCAATCTCATTCTGATGATTCACCTCTTTTGACGGGGAACTTCTGTCTACTTTGTCTCTAAATTGTTGCTTCAACGAAAATGTTTGTCGGTAGTCCGCAGATTCTATTTACTTGTTATTTACGCAGTTCTCGGAATTTTTCAAGATATCTGAAAAAGATCTTTTTGGTCTTTTGGCTGTTTTTCAACAAAGTGATCATTTTTAGGTGTTTTGGTATGGGCATAAGTACCCATCTTCGTCATGTCAGAAATGAAAACGATGGAAGGCAGCTTCGGAATTCGTTTCTTTGTTTGCATTAAATCTTTTGAACTCGGTAGATGGAGATTGAAACATTTGGACTGGTCACTCGTAAAAACAAATGTTATGATTGAGTTTATGGGCATAAAACAAGTAGCTCGTGGTATTCTTCGTATCCTTTATGTTCCTGGAGGTGAGTAGAAGCTAACTGTTATTGTTTTGAACATTGGATAAATGAAAATAAGTATTTTGCACATTTGGTCATAGACGTTCTTGATTTTGATGACGCCTCGGAATGGGGCTACAACTGTCGTCATAGATGACGATGACCTCAAGAAAGGGGGTTCCACTGGCATACGCATGCACAGTGAGCTCAACCGCTGCGATTCCGGTCGCAGCCGTCGTCGTCGTCGTCGTCGTCGTCGTCGTTGTCGTCGTCGTCGTCGTCGTCGTCGTCGTGACTTTTGCGTAAGTTCACTATTGTTCTTATGTACAGTTGATACAAAGGCCGACAAGTCGACACTAGTTCTGCGTCGTGTTTTAGCCAACACTTTTGTTTGGCCATATTCATAGAAGGCAGTTCTTGATGTCAGCCCCAAAAAGGAATGTTAATCTTATGCTCACTAAAGGCCGGAAGATACTCTTGAGGTCCATTTGAAATGAGAATCTGAGTCGTTACTGGCTCTGGTATACCCCACACGGAACAAATATCAGTGATACTTTAGTGGGTGTCTCAAGGATTTTACGTTATGTATAAATTTGATTTCATCAGTGGGAATGAAAGAAAAACATATAACTTTACTAATAACAGATATAGCTGACGTAATACTGGTGCAAGGTTTGTTTGAGTATAGGATTGCCTGATTCTTGACCGTTGCTTGAGTACTTTTGATCGTGTAGAATATGATATGTCTTATCAGAGGGCTACTTCGGCCCAACCAATGAGACTTTATTTCATCTCCGTGTAGTTTTATATTGCAATTCCCACTGTAGAAATGTTATACGCATATTCTACGTTTAGGCACTTTATTGGTTGACAGGTCCGTCGGAAAAGCTGTGGGGAGGAAAAATGGTTCAAGGGTATTTAAACATATTATGTCAATGCCTTATACAAGATATATACGCCGTGGAGAAGCTAGAATTTTGATCCTACGTTTGGCGACTCGGCTCTGACAAATTCAATAAAATGTAGCAAGAGCTTTTGAACTCCAGCGGGATGCAGTAAATGATCTTCATTTGGTATTTCACAATATTCAAGACGTTGCCAGGATGCGGTCAACTTGTTTACATTCTGAAATTCTAAACCGAAGTTGAAACATGAAAATCTTTCAACACCCAGAAGAAAGCGGGAAAATGATAAGTTCAGAATACCCTGTGATCCCACCTAATTTCTTTTTTAGGGCAGTGTGAAAGTTAGTACAATTTCATTACTCCGAATTTTCCAGAAGGACAGGCAATTGACCGTGTTAGCGAATGCTAGTGACATCTGAAGTCTGTGTGATTCTGACTTGGTTTAAAAGTTTGAAGATTTTTAGTGAAGGCTTAAGACTAGTCTATCTAGAAGTTTCAATGCATCACTCTTTTTCTTTATCTGGTCATGATGGTCCAGAAGTTTAAAGCTAAGCATGCACAGAACTTTCACATAGCACTACTGCATCTTTAAAACGTCTTAAGATTTTCATAAAGTCTGAGTTACACAACATATTTGCTGAAGGGACTGAGAAAAACAGTAGAACTTAAAGATGTCCGAGTTATCAGGTTTACGACTTAAGCGAAGTTATTTGGCTTCACGAAGGGTCGCAAAATCAGAGACGGACAGGAAATTGATGCTACTGAGCGAGTCGTGGATTTGAACCTCCTTGGTATAGCTAAATATGATAATTCATACAGCACTTCCTGCTGCCGCTCATTGCACCCCTCCACCAAGATATACAGTATTTGTCACTTTCCTTATTGTATTTTTCAAAATTCAGACGGTCGTGACGGAAACTATTGGCACCTTCGCAGCCTTTTATGTGCCCCGCACCCCAAAACAATGTTGATCATCCTAGGAACTACGTTCGCCATGACGACCTATGCATTTACATCCTTCAAGAGTATGCCATTAGTTTTCCATAGTGTACTAACATCTGGCAACACTGTTTTGAGGAAGGGGGCGTTGAAGTACATCTAAGTTGAACTGATTTACTATTCACATTGCATAGCGCTAATAAGTTTTGGCCATGACTGTAGTTGAGGAATACTTATCTAGTCTGTACCAAATGCAGAAGCTTGCTTGAAATTCGCAAAAACATGAGAGGAAAGGCTAAACAACTTCAGCTAAACTTTCGCAAATGGACCTGGAAAGCGTAAAACAGAACTGAGTTTCTTGCGGCTGTTCGAATTAGAATCTCGTTAAACTGATTAATCATGAATCTTCTTTTCACAAACATTGCAAATAGTTATGATGATATCTCATAGGAGTGTTGGATTTTTTAACTATCTGCTTAATTCATTGCCGTTTTGTTTCAGAAAATCTTTGCGTACTCTTGGATACGTAATAGACGTCCCCACCCACCGCTAACTAATTTTCCGATTTTTTCCACCCAGGGCTTTCTTATTCCGATGCCCCCGGGCCTTGAAAATAGTACTTTTCTTCATTAAAGATACGCATTTCTTTTCTCCTTTCACCTCATTCTGCAAGAGTGGAACGAACATAGATCTGTCTCAAGTACTTTTGGGTTTTCCAAACCACCCCCCCTCCCCGGTGATTTGTATTTGAGGATTTTTCCACCCCTCCCCGACCAATCCAACTCCACAAAGAGAATCTCACAAGCTAGTATACTGTCTTTATGTACAATAAATTACAACTTATGACAAGAAGGAAGACAACTCTTCTCCGCTTTCATTGAGCAGCTATTCAGCCAAGCAATTAGATCTCTAAATAAATACGGTAAAATTAAATCGCAAAAATGATAACTGATACATTTAACACCGAACTGAGCCCCACAGAATTATGGTACGTCGACTGAAACACGTTACAATACAGAAGTGATTGGTTCCACGGCCAAAGCTTTGATGGTTTCCCGAAGGACAGCGTGGTCTCTTGGATCGGCAGTATCTTTCATGACAAGGACATACTGCAGCTTGTGGTGATAGAGAGGAAGACGAGTGGCATCTTTGCGGATTCCCTTGTAACGGGTATTGTAATGAGAAACCAAGTAGTTACCATCTTTAAGTTTGTACATCTAGAAAAAGAATAGATTCGTTACTATGTATATTCATATGCATTACGTTATAATACATCGTTCAGCTAAAATGCAAAGCAAAATATAAGTTTTAGGAGACATAGACGTTTATTAGTAACTAGTTAAAACTACCATCAAGGGTGCCTAAACATCATCCATGCTGCCATGATAGAAGCAAATGACATCTTTTGCCGAAGATCCTTGTCCATTCCGGAATGATGTGCTGGGGTAGAAAATTTTGGACACAATGTTCCGCTCCCCCGCCAAGCAAATTGCCAAATGTAAAGCATTCTGCCTAAAACGCATTTGTGATTGTGGCATTTCCGTGATCGTTAAACTTCCTAAATGCATAGAGTAAAAAAGAAACAAGCAATTCTAATTCCTCCAAAGTTCAGCAAAAGATTCACCACTTGGCAAAAAATTCGTTATTTTTAAATGTTTGTAACTTCACCGAGTCTCAATTTTTTCGCCAGAAAACGATCGGAATAGACATAGTCAAGAGTTCAGAAGTAGCATGCTGCACATAGCCGACTTGATCTTTTTGTCTTGATCGGTGCGACAGGGATTGGTCTTGATAAAAAACAAAACAAAAAACAAACAAAAAAAACAACAGATTGATTTTCCCCTAGGATGAACATTATGGGCATTTGTAGGAATATGGAAGGTTTTCAATTTTCATGTTCTTCGTGGAAAACAAAATTAAAACCATTTGAAGCCAAGGCAACTTACGTATGTGAAGTCAGAGCGGCAGCCGTCAGCAGTGGGGAATACATTGAGGAAGTTGGGGCAAGCAGATTCTATTTTCTTTCCCATGACTGGTCCATCAGCATTGAAACCTTCGCCCTTGAGAGTAACTTTTGCCACCACAGTGTCTTCCTCCATTGAGTACTCATGGTGTGAGTTGTATGTTCCATCGCCTTCAAACTGTACAGTTCGGTCCATGATGTATCCGTCGGGAAACTGATCTTTGAACCAGTCGTAAACGCCGTTGGGATATTCAGCTAGCATGCTAAAAAGTAGAAGGTCGAACTTATGACTGATGCATCGAGTAGCAAATAGTGAGGGATGGAACATGTCAGATAGACGTTCAAAGAGTGGTTATGCAGCGTTGCCACAAGACCTAGAAAATCTCCAAAAAACTGAAGAAAGGATGTTGTGGGAGAAAGTTAGGGAAAACCTAGAAAAGACTCAAGTCAGGGAAAAGTCAGGAAAAAAATTTGATCAAGACTGGATTTTTCTATTTGGTCAAATATAACACACTGTGTCATTTTAGTCCTATAAAATATCCCTGAGGGTTGTTGTATTTGTGATGTAACGTGTTGATTCACACAATTATGATATAAAACTTATGTATTTTCATGGTTCCCCTGTCGTATGTACATTTCGAGGACATTCATATAGTCAGGGAAATTTGTTGATAGGTCCGGGAAAAGGAAGGGAAAAGTCAGGGAATTTTTTGTTTTCAAGTTCCTGTGGCAAACCTGTTACGTACCTTGCGCATTAACTTGCTTGGCTTGATAGAATCATCAATTGCACTTATTTTTTTAAGGAAAACAGTAATTGAAAAGAAAAGAACAAAAGCGAACTGATTTAAAAGTAGATTCGACCTACCCGAATCCGTATAAGAGAGTTGAAGCCAGCGACACCCACGAAACTGGAACTTCTCCTGTCGTGCAGTATGCATGCATTGAAAAGTCGCCAGGTTTTGCTTGAGACCCATCACCTTGAATCTTAAAGGAGATACCGTTCACTTCACAATCCAATTCGATCTTCATCTTAACTTGTCGGTTGAAAAGCTTTATTCCACCTTCCATATTTGATGCAGAAGCAATCGTGGCGATCGGTACTGGCAATACTAAAATACAAAAAGAGACCAAATAGAATAGAAAATAGAAAGAACTTGAATTCAATGTGAATTTCTTGATGATTTAGGTAGAGCAAGCACATGCTTTGGAGCGAGACAAGCTTCTACGGCGGTCATCTCGATAATTTTAAGAAGCTGGTGACTTAGGTAGTCAATTTTGGATTTGAACTGATCGTAACTAATCTTCCTTTCTCTTTAACTCGCAGAGGTTTTTTGGGTTAAGCGAAGACGAATTGCTTGGTGACAATCCCAATTACGAATGTATCTGCAATGAGAAATGCTGATTTGCTTCTTGGAGGTACTAAAATTAGAGTAATATATATATATAAAATAGAACTCACTAAATCAAGTGTAGGTGTCGCTGAAGCGATGTCGTCCTTGAAGCTCGGTTCGCAGTCGTGTAAGCTCTCTCCCCGTTGCTAACCTTTATATAGGTCATGCTGTTCGATCCTGATTAACCAGTATAATCTGGTGATTGAGTGGGTGTGCCTTTGAACCAGTTCTCTGAAGATAGAACGTATATTATCTGTAAGGGTATGAAACAACCAGATGAATGCTGTTGTCAATCACCAGTCACATACAGGCTATAGATTAGCGCAGGATGACAATATGTCCTGGACTTGGTGCACACAAAAGGTTTGCGACATCTATTGGATACTGGTTAAACAATAACATCGACAATAACGTGTAAAACGTCGTATTTGATGTAAGAGATGCCATGTGACTCCGCTTTGGAGAGATGCGCAATATTTCTCGTACAGGCAAGCATTTCACAGTCTATCATATTTCACGGACAAACCTGCAGCAGTTTCTGGCAATCATCTGTGCATAATCACCCCCCCTCCTTTCATATCATCAAGTACCACACACCATGGTTTCGTAATTCCATGCACACATCAACCAGCGGATAACTTCTTTATAAGACTGAACTTCTCACCCTCCAAACGAAATTGTAATTCTGGGCAACATATGTTCCAAAATTGAAAAATTAAAATACCTTCGCATGTCAATCTCTAGGAATTTCGCGCTAACTAGTTGGAGCAAAGCTCGAATCTGGAACCCAATCTTTATAGGGCTCTGGTTAGCACAGTTGGTTACGCGGAAGACTTGTTGCCTATGTAGCTTCCAGGTTCGAGTTTCGCTCCGGCTGGTTGGCGCAAAATCCCTAAACGTTGAGACGGGTAGGGATTCAGTTATTTCTCAGCAACTTCGCGTGGAGAGAATAGCAGCAACCGACTTCAATTCGATGAACCTCCACATCAGCATCCGAATACAAAAGTTCAATTAGCTGAAACGAACGAGTGTTCTTCTTTTGTATTAATAACAGTCTTATTTGTTCTTTAAGTACACTTTTATTTTTTGGACCCTGTCCAGGTTGAGCTGTTGCTTAGCTGTTACTAAACTTTCTGAGAGGTTTGAGCCTCGTGTTGCCTATGAAACTTTGCCTATAAAAAGAACAGCGTTTAGCACTCAATTAGATTCTCTTCTCTGGAACTGCGAAGTAACATCTATAGTCAAATGTCTGCTTTTCGGCAGAGATGAGGTGTATTTCTACAAGGTATTTAGGGTTGTCACGTGTAAGTAAAAATAAAACATTGAACCAACGGAGAAAGTTTCGTAAAATAGACCGGTCTTTCGCAAGAAACTGACGAAAATGCCACCCTGCCATGCTTAATCCTTTTTTGAATGCCCTGCGGCATGATTGTACTATTTCTTGCTGTAGTACGTGACAGACGACTGAAACGTGTAGTTTTGAAACATTGGCGAAACGTATGTTTTTTGACATTTTGGTGAATGTACTCAGGCCGTTTTTCCAGAGATGTCACAAGAGGCACCGCGTATTAAATGTTGTGCGATTCAAGTTGAGTGCGGTATGGAGCAATAGAGTAGGAAGTATCACACTGTCTTACAAATCCATCCCTTCAGGGTGTCAATAATAGCTACTATGTCTCTCTGTGGGAACGATATTACAGAAAGAGGAGTTTAATACGATTACTACTTGACAAGTAATTTTACGTGATCATATCCATCGCTCAACATTGTCCATAACTGTGGTTCTTTGGTTGTTGTTGTTACGATTTGGTTTCTGCCACTCATTCATCGTATTTTGTGGGCTAAATGTTATCTACATCTCCAGGTTTTGCCTGTATGAGTACCTCTTGAGTTTTTTTAAAAGTTGCTATGTTCTAGCAAGGGCATCGCATAAATTTTTTCCACGAATATGGATTAACCTATCGTTAAGACCAAGAATGTTCAACATTCTTGTTAAGACAAAAAAGTTTTACCGTAAGAATGTTCTCATTTGCGTAGAATTAACCACATATAGCCTCAAACAAGTATGGGGGTATACCGCCTTCAATTTCCAGCTAGCTATGCCCTCATGCATCAGCAAAATTGTTCCAACGCTAGTCGATCGGAAACTAGCATGGCATATTAGTGTACTGTGACATTTCTAGGAATGTTATTGATGTACACTTCACGGATTCACCCCTTTTTATATAAGCAACACCTTTTAGTAACACGAGCTTGCAAACCGCAAAAATTTAAGCAAACACTTAGCAAGACCCTGAGACTGAGATTCGGCCATCAAGTCTAAGATTTCCTTCATCTCCTTTTGTACAAACAGCACCAGTTAAAAGGACGCTTTCGTAACTGAGAGACATATATAAGCCATGAACAAGACTTAGAAGCTATTTTAAAGTTTTATTATTAAATGTTACTGAAGTGGACAGAGAAAAATGACTGAGGAATAAAAAACACTAAGCTACACCGATGCTGAAGTCGAAAAAAAAAACCCGTTGCTTTTCAAAAAAAGCGTGTAACAATTTCTTCATCACCACTATATGGTTGTTCATTTGTTGCAAAATTCAACGATACTATGGCTATGCAATGAAGAATAACTTGCACGCAGTCGATAATGTTTATATGATACGTGCCAACATTGTTCCCATTCTGCATGCCTTATTTTAATTCAATAAGATCTAATTCGTATTTTTGGAAATCTATTATGCAG
>JAOBRC010589231.1:0-11006 GCA_027575255.1 Scolionema suvaense
TCTATAAGAAAACAAAAGAGACAGTGCTTCACAATAATTCAATACTGAGTATTTTGGCAACGAAGTTTAGATAATTTAGGTAGTGCCCCAATGACATCATGCATAATTAGTAGCAAGATGGCAGCTGCTGGACTTTGCCAAAGTTTGGGATTGAATATCTCTACAATTATATACGCAAGCTTTTGCCGTGACAAAAAATGCGCATCATGTTTTAATGAGCTCTATCATCTATTAAAATATCATTTTTGACCGCTGTTCCCCTTTAATGCTGTTGTTTTTTGTATCTTGTCTGTTGCTAGTAGTAACTATATTTTTGTTCTTGTCTTATCTTTTTGTGCCTTTTTGTCTTTGTTGTTGTTTTGAATTGATTTTTTCTCTTTTTAATTCATTTTTCTTATGTAATTTATTTAGACATTTGCATTTAACTTATTTTGTAATTTATTATTTTGTAACATTTTGTTGTTGTTGTGGTGGTGGTGGTGGTTGTTTGTTGTTGGTAAACATGCTTTTTCACTTTTCGGAGAAGCTGATGACCATTTGGGTTTGCCTGAGTGTTGGGCGCCGGTAAAACATCTTTATGGTCACAGCCAGGGTTCACAAGTTCCAGCTCCCAGGTGGTCTCCAAGCTAGGTCCTGCTTAGGTGAACAGCCGTGTTGTGTTTGGCTGCCATGTGCACATACCCCACGCTCTCTGCATCTTTTTGTAGGTTATCGGTTGGTTTTCTTTATCTGTCCTTGTCACCGCCAGAGAACATTAACCCTGTAAAAGGGTAAAGGTGTTTAGTCATCTTCTAGAGCTCAATTGCTCTTTTATCCACTGTATACTTCTGTAGCGTTTCTCACAGCAGATACTGTGTATTCCTCTCATTTGCCATACTGGCAATCTCAGCTTGCCTCATGACTTATTGCCTATGTTGAGCATGACATATTTTTCATTTGGTATGAGAGAGCTGCTAAAGGTGTAGATTTCCATGAAACCAATAATAGTTAGGTGTAAACTGATTGACCTTGCACACTGCCAATTTGATTTATCATCTGGTACACACTATAAATACTTGGAATGCGCATTATGTACCTTGCTCCAAGTTGAAACAACTTTTGTGCGATCTGTAATTGTGTGGAGCTGTATAGCGTTGTTGGATTATGAACACTGCATGTCATCGGATTGCCTTTTGACTAGCCTTACAGTCTTATTGTCCCAAAGGCAGCATAGCTTTCAGCTTTAACTGTACATAGTTAATTATGCCTGTTCTAAGTAGCTGATTATGCATAAACATATACTCTAAATGTTGTTTTGCTAATAAGCCGAAGTACCTGAAAGCAAGCCTGTAAACTGCAGTAAAACAGTTTTCTTGGCATAAATGATATTAATATAATATGACATAAATTGGCAGATGTTGAAATTGGGCATTTCTCTTTTAGTAGGTTTTGTTTCTAAGCAATACTAAGAATTTTAAAAGTCTAGTTATATCTCTGCTGTAACTGTGCATGCGTAGCGGAACCTAAACATCTCACTATGTAAGTAATGAAAATAGACAGAGCCTTGCAATGATGCAGTGATTTTTATGTAGTCTCAAATCACAATAGAAAAGTTATTAATTTACACTGAACTCAGTTTTCCACTTTGCCTTTGAATAATTTCCTTATTGAAATCTATTTCCATATCATTGACTAACAGTACGAAATGCTCAAGCAATATGTGGGAGCAATTTTGAAAAGTTGTTGTAAGAATCATCAGTATAGGAGAGGAGAGCATGAATGATAGACGAAAATCATGTATCACGTGAATGAAGTTCATTCAAAATAACTTGCGGCGGATCTTTTAAGCTTGGCCAATTTGGTTCCTTGGAATGGCGGCATAGGTATACCACACAACACAACCGGCAATGCAACATGTCCTTGACCAGTGACAAGCAGGACAACAGAATCGCAAGCTGCATTACAATCGACATACTATTTGGTAGAACTATATCCAAACTAAATCGAAAGCTTCTAGTTGATCATTTGTAACCTGTTGGTAGCAAAGTTAACTGGTTTCTTTTAAGTTTGGTCACAGCTAGGAGAACATATGAACACAACAGATGACAACTTCATGCCTTCTTAATTTGTGCTAGGATCTCACCTTTGAATATTTGGCACATGAATGAAACTTGTAAACAAACGTGTTTTTGTAGTCTTGCTGATTTGAAGTTTAAATCAGTTAGTCCGGCAAGAAGTCTGAATAATTGAGGAAACACGCCATCACAATGGGCTATGCACAGACATTGGTCCAGTGGTAGCGAGAGTCTTGAATCAACTGGTAAACCACGTGTGTCATGGGGGGGGGGGGGCATCTTCAACTGATTCAGCTTATTTTCAATGGTGCGATCGAAACAAATGTGGACTAATCAACCAATAGTATACCATTGTACTGCTTATGCCATTCAGTATCATTACTCTTTGTAACAAATTATCCAACAATACATTTGTGCAAAACCAGGAAGAACGATATTTGTTGTGAACCCAATCTCTTTTAAAAACCATTGTCATGACAATTCTTTCAGTTGCCAATACCATGCATTGTTAGTGAAAGGATCTCAAATGTATATGTCACGGAAAATCAGAGTAAAGAGTAAATGACTCCTCTAAGACATAGTAGGGGTTAACTGCCCTGGAAATGAGTAAATTCCAATCCTTGATTTACTTCAAGTCATGGGCCTATGGCCCTGCACACACACAGTTTCTGGCTGTGTTTGCGATTTCTGATTATGAACTTCACCAGAAGCTTATGTGCGATGATGTTGCAGTCACGACAGCTTGTGTGGATAACATCAGAGATGTGTCATCCACTGTGCTATTCTATTGGAGTTCAGATGCGTAGATGAAGCCACCTCATGAAGCCCTCTCTGTCCACAGTCATCAGTCAACAGAATGTACAAATTTTTTGCTGCTTCCCGTTAATGCTTGTTCCTCATGTCTTCATCATTTTTGTTGTTTAATGAGGCGAATTAGTTATTGAATTCAGTAATTTGAATTTTAATGAATTTATGATATATATTTTTTTCTTGAATTTTTTTGTTTTTCTTTTGGGGGGTTGGCCAACCTTTTTTGTTATTAGTTTTTACATTTTTTGTCCTGTGTTTGTTTTTTTGTTGTTGTTGCTGTTGTTGCCTTGTGTTCTTTTTGTTGCATGTTGTTAGTTTGTGTGTTTCTGTATCTGTGAGTGTCTGAGGATGTTCTGTGGGCAAGTGTGTCTACTTTCTAACTCCTGTGCCAGCATTCAGATGGTCATTGCACGCTGGCAAAGGATTTGGATCACACACTTGGTCAATTTGCTCATCTGTTCACTTTCTGTTGTTTCCTTCTTTGGTCTTCGGAGGTGCCCATTCATCTAAGATATTTTTTGGTTGGTTTTTTGTCTGTTTATGTTATTGGCGGACGATTTTCACCCTGTTAAAAGAGGGGGAGAGCGTTGTTCGCTCTCTGTGGATGGTTTCTCCCGAGTAAATCCACTCAACATCAAGTAGTGTTGCTCACGGATCAGATCGTGTTATATGTTTCTCTCCATTGCTCAATTCTGTTGTGTGGTTTTTGTTTTCGTTTTTGTATTGATTTGTGTGCCTGGATCCATTTTTTTGCTGTTATTTTTCTGGGTTCGTTTGTTAATATGTTTTGTTTTGTTTCTGTGAATTTTGTTCTTTTTTCTTGTTTATGTGTTTTTGCTGGGTTGTTTTTTCGTTTTTTGTGATTTTTGGTTCTTCTGGGGGGATGGGAGGCATTGTAGTTATGTTTATAGCTTGCACTCTCTGCATGCTGTTTATCTCAAGAGCAGCAGGCCATCTGAGTACGGCTGAGTCTCAAGTGCTGGCATCCATATGTGCCATTATTGTTATTGCTCTCAAAATAGCATGTGGTATAGGTGCTGTCTATCATCGTTAGTTGCCATGTAACTGCTCCACATTCATTTTTTTTTTCGGTTACTATGTAATCTCTTCTTTCAACAATCCTATTAGCTCAGGTTTTGTAGTTGGTTTAGTTTTGTCCTCGTTATCTACAGACCCCTTAAACCCTGTAAGACGGTGGAGGTGTCTCAACACATTCTAGATAAGTCTGTGCTCCGCATATATCACCGATTTACTTAAAAGTAGCGTTTGCGATAGCTCCTGTGGTGTAAATTCATTCACCCCCCTAAAGCATATTCTCTCAGACTAGTGCTGATGCATTGATCAGTCTTTTCAACATGCTTGCAACCACACCTAGGACACGTTGTCCCATGGATTACTTTAGACAATTTAGCTTTCGACATTCTGTCATTTTGTACACAAAAAGAAGATTATTTCTTGGTATCATATAATACATTTAAGTTGACCCGTTCCATTAGACATCTGCAGTTGGTTGATTAAAAACTAAGCGTGAAAGGTCTATGCATGTGCAGCTGTTTGCATCCTGATCATCGTGAGCTAGTGAAGAACGCCAGTAGTGCAGGTGTATTGTCGCCTTTACACTAGTGTCTATAAATCCTTCTTTGAAGGCTTTGTTCCAGCTATTTGCTCAGTACTAGTATTCCTATGCCTTAGATTTATGTTGTATAAAATATGCTCGCATTTGTAACTACTTTCCATATTTTCCGGCTGTTATCGTGCTTCATCGCTTTCTCTGAGAAAATTCATTGCTGTCATGTAGCAATACTTCCAAAAATTTGGAATGCTTAAACAATGATGATGAACCTAACAAAACACCTGTTTGTATTGAGTGACAATACGAGAAGTGACGATTTAAACAAGGAGTAAAACACTCCCAAGAGGCCTAGTGCTTTACTGACCTCTTTCCTTTATTAGGAGTAGCTCAGCTGATGGAAAGGCCTTTCAGAGAACTTACTAACTCATTTGTACCAGCTGTGCAAAAAGTTCTAACGTGCAGAGAAAAAGCCAAGATCCTAAAATTGATAGGTAAAGCTGCCTGCAGCTGTTATCGACTAAATCGCGGAAATATTCGCGATAATTTTTATTGGCTGATATTGTAGTAACCTGTGCACCAGGGCTTGTGACCAGGGTGTAGCTTTAAACGGTGTTGTAAGGCACCAACACTCAGCATCACACAGGGAAAATTACCATCAATTCGAATTCAGAATTAGTTTGATAGATATAAAATATAATGTAACAGATCACAAACCGCATGCCAGCAAACAACAGCTCATGTGCCTTTCTCGCGGAACGATGATTGAAACATGAAACCAAAATTAGGTTGAAAGTTAGCACTGCAGAACAGCTCCACAAGGTAGGAAAAGTGCTCATAGCGCAAATTCAATTGCATAATATTTAATCAAATGCTGAGGTTGGAACAAGCATAAATGCAATGAACATCCCATTTCGTATCATTGAAAAGGCGTCAGTGTCAACGGCATGCCCGAAGAGATAAAGAGATGAAAAGTGAAAGGGCAAGCCTGGTTGATGTCAATCAAAAAGTATGTTTAACCCTTAGACTCTGCAATGCCTGAAAAAAAAGACCTGGAAATTTTGTCATTTTGGATAAATTTAAAAGGCCATAACTCCTGAACCATAGTAGCTAGAGCAACAAATGTGGTGTCAATCAATGCCTAATTGTCTGTTGTCTGAAAAAGCCTGAATTTTGACCTCTCAATTTCAACAGGTGAGCCTCTATGGTGCGCCAAAGGTTACCCTGTATCCACAGTGCATATGTACGTCTTTCGGGTTCTAAGGGTTAACCCATGGGAATTTCTTGTGTTCTTGTGTTTCCTGTTTCACTGTACTGCTCTATATTGCCTTAAGCAATAATTTAGGAAAGCATTTTTGAATCTGGATCCTTTGCTTATTGTTTTATGCTGCCATTACTGTTCCTTGACGAAGATGTTTTTCAGTTACGACTAAATGCATCCTGAACGAAGGTGCTGTTTTGGGTCCTAGAGTTGGTGGTGCTGTACATATATGCAAGCAATTTAAATTTAGGAAGTGTGGCCATGAGAAGTCACCAGTCAGTGCTCAGGAATGCATACTAAGCATGATAGGTAGCTATTTTGTCATGTAATATTGATAATATGGTGTTATATTGTATTGTTTATGCTGCCTGTTTATGTTACTTAAAACCAATTTAGTTGTGTCACAACCTCTGTGAATGGGATCTTGTTAACTTAAGTGTCTATTGTGTGCACCCATCTCCTTTGTAAAAGGAAATCATGATTTTTGGAATGTCTGTGGGTAAGTGTTTGTTTTTTTTTCTCGTAGGGGTTAGAATTGTTGATGAGTGGAATATTTGTACTTTGTACTCAAGTGCATGATACATCTCACACTCACACATTATGATACATCTCACACCCACGCATTGTGATACATCTCACACCCACGCATTGTTTCATTTGTGTCTGTTGAGGTGTATTGTTCAGTCAAGTCGACATGCTTCCGCATTTCTTCCTTGAATAGTATATATGATGCAGTAGTGTGTTGCATGCATATATTCAGCTGCTCATCCCAAAGTAAGATTACTAACATTTACATGTTTCTATTTAAGTTTGTATGTGTTTATGGGTGTCAGGAACAATAACAATAGAGGGACCATTTATCTTTCATTGTGGGTAGATCTACTGTAGGATGAAAGCTATGTTTACTATGAACAGGTGCAACCAAAATTTTGTTGTCGTGCTTTTACAATAGAGCCGCTAACATGGGTGTAATCACTTGCATCAAACCACCAGAGGTGGTTGCAGTGTGTAGAATTAGTATGTGTGCTCCTTGTAGTTAAGTTATTAACAGTTGGTCACCATCACTCCTACTTTAATTGAGGTGGAGCTACTACGAATTCCTTTTGCAGCACATTTTGTGACATACCATTCTTATTTGCCTGTGACATCAAAGTTATAAGATTTTCAGTTTTCATATTTGAGTATTCTTCATGTAGCTATCACTTTGCTTTCACATGTGTTATTAGGAAAAGAGAACAAGTGGCATCTCTTTGTTGCTAGTCAAGATAAAGAATTGAGAAACAAGCTACGAGAAGTGCCTGGTGAGTTTTGTATGTTGTGTTTCGTTGTTTATTAGAATTTCAGTCATTGTATTCAAATGCTTTTCTGTTTTCTTGCATAAATTCTCTTAACGATGTGTACGGAAATTATGAATTTTCTTTATTCATTAGAGTACAATAGGCCTTTCCTAGTTAGCTGATATGTTATTATGATTTTTTTTTAATTACCCAAATCCTAGCCTGTTATACCTACAAACCAAGCGCTCTGTGCTTCGCTTGCTTGCTTGGTCTGCTACCTTTCGCAGCATTTTGTCTTTGGTAATTATGCCATAGTGAGTACATCAATGACACCCATGATTATAAAATGATCAATTATTTGCAGCATTACATTCAGATTTAATACTAATGCTGCTATTCATGAGGGAGGTTGTTATGGGAACACCTGATGCGAACTGCAAATAATTTTCTAATTTTGCTAATTTCGAAAACAGAGATTCACAGCTAAAGTGAGGAGACTGTGAGAACTTGATTCAAGCAGAGGATATGAACTGACTACCCGAATTCATGTATGTTGATGCGAGTTTCCACTGAGGGGAATTTTTCACACGGACGATTTATTTCCACGAGGAAGAATGGCCGGAGCATGCGCATTACAAGCAAGTAGTCGATTTCGATCGGAATTCTGTGTCCGCAGAAAGTTGAGATCAATTCAACTTTCTAACGGAGTCTGAGTTTGAATGAAATTGTCCGTTCACGTGGAATACAGGTTCCGCGGGGAAAGTTCCGCTGTGTGGAAACTCACGTTTACACTTATTGGAAAGGGAGTGTCAGAGGCTATACTTCACTCATATAGTTTGGTGAGATCAATATGATGAATATAGATTTGGATGAGTTGTCTTCATCAAACCAAAACAAACCCCCACTCTCAGTAGTGTTGTGATAATTTAATGATATAGTGACTTGTTTGGAAGTGATACCTGTGATTGTTCAGAAAATTAGGGCAGCAGTAGTGTTTGTTTGGTTCATGATTGGCTTCTCTATGCAAGAGGAAGGATATGTAGCATATGATAACAAAAACTAGCTGCATATTCAAGAAGCTAAATCCGGGATTGGCGTTGAAGGAATTGAAAATTTTGCCAACATAACAGCTACTAGATCCAGGACTGTTGTTTCTCGGTAGAAAACTGTGTTTTATGCTGGCCAATTGTATGGTTTTTAAAGTGTAATGTCTCTTTCAGATTGCTCATATTTGTGTTGTCATGAAAAGACGGCATATTCAAAGCCTATCATTTTGCATAGCTTTGTATTCTGGAACCAAACATAGGATAACATTATGTGAAAGATGAACTATGCACTGTCTGTAATGCATTTCCCTCCATTTAGGACAATTTAAATTGATCTTCAGGTTTGCGTCCGCTCGTCAAAAGTGAGATGCGCTACGCGATTTATAGTAAATTTAAAACTAGATGCTGGAGGCAATTTATTCATCCAGTTTTTCCTACCTACCACTTTCATCAAGTTAGGTAATGCAGTTGAGGGTCTCTTGCTTTCACAATCGTGGTTGCAAGCCAGAAAATCTGAGATGAATAGAACTTAGTAATTGAGCCCACATCTGGTCACAATGAAGCAATTCTGATAAATTTACTTCACAGCACTTCACTTTGCAAACCATGCCTGAGTTTGATGAGTAACCACCACGGAACCACCAGCAGTGCTGGCCCCATTATGAAATCATGGTTTCGTGTGGAAGACTTACCTGCGGAATATTCAAATGCACTTCACAGGGCATCAAGGAATCGATGAATGTGATATATTGTACATTTTTCGTAGAAGCGAATATTTATGCAAATGTTGCACATCCTAAAGTAAGTTGTTGCTTAATCTATTCTGGTATAGAATAATTAATCATTCAGATTGTTGATTGCTATGAACGCACACGGACTATGATAGTCGTTTCTTTCACAGGAAGAGATAGTAAATTCATAACATGCGACAAAATTGAAGAAAATAATGCAGATGCAGAAGAATTTTATAGATGCGTGCGCGGACGCAAAGTGAAACTTAATTTAAGTTGGCCTTACTCAAAATCCTGGTGTTTGGCACTTCATGCATATTTGGTTAAACGTTATCAATAAGGTAGTTTTTAAAAAATGCAATAAAAAGCGCAAGAGATTCAGTATACCTATGTATATCTCTAATTGGCTTGTAGGTGTTTTATGGGAATACCTTATCGGGCGAAACTTTGTTGGGCGAAAGTGACGAATTTTTGGCTCGGTGACGAAAATTTCTCCAGACGAAAAATTTCGCCCGACAAAGTTTCGCCCGATAAGGTACGGTGTGTAAATTTTGATCGATGTGTAGTTCATCAGCAGGATAAGTATATGTTTGATCAGCCAATGCCAGTTGATATCAATTAATACAGTTACCCCTGTTGACAGTACGTGCATTATGATATTGCTTTTTCTTGGAAAAACAACTGATGTCTTTGGGTAGCTGCTAGTGTTATTTTAACTATTGTTGTAGGTGTACCATTGCTCCACATTCACTACAATGCATTGGTTCTGGAGAAGCCATCCTCGGCATCGATGAACAACAAAGAATCAGTAAGTCTGCAGTTTTTTGGTGGTGTACAGTAGTATTGATACATGTAAGAAAAGAAAAAGATGAAGATGCCCAGGGTGTGAGTACTTTTGTGTTCTTCAAGAAAACGTTTTCGCTCCTTCAAGGGAGCTCTTTAGTCTGTAGTAGAATAGATTGTACTGAACCTTCAAAAACTGTGGTTCATATTAAGTAGGAAAAGTTACGTCATTTTTCACCGAATTACAGCCAGATTACGTCATATTGGTTTCAGCAACGAAAAACGACGTCGTGTTTCAAGATCGGTGATTTCAATGACATGATTTTGTAAGAGTTTGACATCGTTTTGGCTCAAAATGTGGCAGATAAATTTATGTTGCGACATCTAGAGAATGTTCTCTATAAGGACTGTAAATATGAGGGACTGAACTGTTGTGGAAATAGTTTAATTTAGGCTGATTCTTATGGATGAATTTAGCGTTGACGTCCCTCCTTATGAAATTTGAGGATAGGGATGACCTTAGATACTTCTCTTCTGCATTCTCGAATATGCCGCTCAACAGGTAATTTTTCATACTAGGAGTAGGCAACATGCTCTCAGTATACTCTGATCCCGTAGTTTTTGCTTTCCTTTACCTGTTTCTCCTATGTATTTTTCCCTGCGTGAACATTATTACGTAAATTATATCTGAGCTTTCACAAGACATGTTCTCCTTGATCTGATATGTCTCTTGAGCGTTCTTGAACTTGTAGGTCTTGGTCGCTGTTATATGCTCACAGCATTTGCATCTGGGAACATTACACTTCTTAGAACCTCCAGTCTTTGTTCCAAACTTTACTTTTGTTAATATCTGTTTCAAATTATGTGGCTGTCTTTTGTATGTATCAAGTGGACATCGAAAGCATGGCTCTGATTATGGTGCAAGCTTCGAAATAAGAGAATTTCGGTTGACCGGACGCTTTTCAAAGGATGAATTTTTCTTGTCTTCAAAGTGAAATGCACAGATCTATCAATCCAAATGTCATATATGTTTGATATGGGCAGAAGCCTAGTCCTCGGAATTCACGAAAACAAGCGCAAAGAATTGCCGTCAACTGTGTCACCGACAACGGCAAAGGGCAGCATTTTTTCCTGCGGTCCAGGGTTTGAAAATTACCAAATTCTGAGCATGGGTCTGGTTGGAACTTCATCTGGCCTGACAGAACTGCCACTTACCGTAACCAGGAATGATTACTTGATGTGGTGAAGGTTAAGCAAAGAAGGCCAGAGACCATGAAGGTAAACTCCACGTGCTTTGAATAATCCACGAATTGCTCATTTAGATAAAAATAATTCCCACTTCAGCTTGAGTAGCCATGAAAAACATTTTTGAACCAGTTTTTGCCAGCTAAGAGAGTGGCTGAAGAAAGATGCAGTGGCCGACGGGAAAAAATGGGCATCACAGGAACCTCAGACAAATACATACTGCATGTGG